>CAXKVX010001058.1:0-80387 GCA_964058865.1 Eleocharis quinqueflora
ACGCTTAACTGAAAAAGGTTAACATAGAAAAAAAAATACCTCAATTTTTTGCCGTAATTTTGGAGGAGTTTCCGGACATTACATTTTCTATGCTTTTGCGGGAGGACTATTTTTTATGGCTAATTTTTTCATGGATTAAAATTAACTTATTACGTTATTATTATTGATATCAAAATAAAATTGATTACATAATTATCGATGATAATAAATAATTGTAATTAAACAATGTTTTAATTATTTGTACATTATGACTTACTCATTTTTATTTTAAAAATGCAAACGATACGCCGTTATTTCAATGGATACCAAAAAAATAAAAATGGTCCCTAACTCACAAATTTGACTAAAAGAAAATTCTAAATTAGCAGAACGTCCTGATAAAACATGAGCAGCTACGAAAAAACACACTCAGTCAAAAACTATTTCCTCGGTTACCTCACCAAAAAAGAAAAAAAGATGATATTTCAATGGATACCAAAAAGTCAAGCGTGATTTTATTTTCTGTTTGGCGCAGTCGTGATCGGTCCGGCGGTCAGTTCCTGACTCATTTTTTGTTGGTGTGAATCTTTTTTCCTTTATTAGATAATAGCAATCATGTTTTTTTTTATTATTGTACAAATATATTTGATTTCAATGGAAACTGTTGCATATTTTTTAAATATATTTGATTATTGTACAATTTTTTTGACATATCATATTAATATACAAAATTATTATGCAAAAAAAATTTAAAGGGCGGGCGGCTGCCACTTGTCTCACTTGGCTCCGCCTCTAATTCATATCGTAGCATAGGCGGATCCATGTTTAAAGAATAGATGTCAACGTCATTTATACTATTTCAAAGAATATCATTATAGATAAATATTTATACTTATAAAATATATTTTTTTCTATAAATATCTTCTATTTGAACCCCATAGCTATTTAGATGATTTTTGTTATGATATATCATACATATTTTATAGTGTAATTTATATAATATATATTTTTTTGGGAATGATACTTGATTTAGTGAACTCCATGGTAAAATTTTCCGACTCTGCCGCTGTATTGTAGTTAGTATTAACATTGTATTAATAATTATTTAAATTATTTTTTATTTCTTCTGACAAAATTATTTATATTGTTTGTTGCTTTGTAATTAAGATAAGTATGCAAATTAATACGTTCAGTTCAGCATAATGAGTTAGTATTGACATATTATTTCATACTAATTAATAGACTAAATTGACATAAACATGCATTTGACAATATTTTCAGTAAGTGACGTACTGTAACAATACTAAAATGAATTCTACTCTTCGTTTGTCACTTGAATAAGCCTTCTGAGATTTCAATTCAATCGACATTTCTTGCACGGTTGTTAATTCTGCTTATTTGAACAATTTAAAAATATAAATTTCAACAAATAATGAAAAAAATAACATGTTAAAATGTTAATAGTTTGATATCAGATCAATATGAATCTAATTTTGTTAAATCATAGCAATTAGCCAATTACGTATTCATGCTTGTTCTATGAAGAAATTAATATGGAGCGTTGAGCATGTTGGCCGGACAATTTACTAACAAATCCATTTTTTTTGCAAATATAGTACAGTTGATATTTGTGCTAGGATGTTGGTTTACTTTCAATGAATCTAAAATTTGTGACGACGAACATGTCCTTGTAATTTTTATATGCAAACCGCAGGAAAATTTCCAATTCTTGTCCTTTATACTTTTTTATTACTATTTTCTTTTGCTGTTTTTCGAAAAGCCAGCAATTACAGCTCAAAACACGCGGTTCTTATGGTTTTTTTTTTTTTGCCTTAATACTTTTTTATTAAAGTTGTGGGACAATTTTGTTTTGCATTGTACAAGACTAATACTTGTTCAAATACCACATGCAAAATCTTTTGTGAATTACGTGATAACATATTTTCAGAAGTTGAGGTCGTTGTTGCACACACGTGAGATGTACTCTAATTGAATTTGTTTTATGTTTTTGTTTATTAACTTCAATGTTTTTAAAATATATATATATATATATATATATATATATATACTAAATGTGTTTAGTTGGGTCTTAGTGGGGTAGAGACAACAAATATACATAGTCAAACCATAACGTGTGGAGCAATTCCGCATATCATTCCAGTAGACCAAGTCTACATTAAAAAAAAGCTTATTTAGTCTTCATATATAGATCACAGTTAATGACCGAACTTGGTGTACACCGTAGACCGGCTTTGAATTATCTTCTGTGAAATAAAATTTATACCTCATGAATCATGATGAATGTTTGGACTCAAAATTTCCATTTAAATGAATGTTCTCATTTAAGAATTGTACTATTTTTTGGAACCTTTTTAATTTTTATGTTTGACCACCCCTATATATGCTGTTGCAAACTTTTAATAATTAATTCTCTTTTTCTTGAAAAAAGGAAAAAAAAAAGGGGAGCAGAGTCAGACTTAGTATATGTATGTTTATCTCTGTATAAACTACAATTTTGCCGCCTCCTCTGGCCGAAATTTTTTTTATTAATCAAAATAAATTAAAAAAAACAACAAACTGTCAAAATTCAGATCAAAATTATCAAAATAGTCATTTCGGAATCACAGAGTCCGAAATAACTCCGGAATCACAGAGTCCGGAGTGATTCCGGAGTTTAATTTATTCAAACTTTTGAATTGTTTAATAGTTAAACAATTGTCCCAGCGCCTCTGAATTTTTTATTAATAAAAATATTAATATTTTAATTGATGAGTTTGATTGTATTTAGGTAAGTTTTGTAACGAATTCGACTGTATTTATCGAGATTATAAATAACTTTTTTTAACGTCGCAAATCATCGAGCTGTAGATATCCGAGTCTACTTCCACCACGTTGAGTCCGATTTGCGATCGGAGAAACGTGCATCTCAAATTTAGCTCCATCTTGAACTTATATCTTAATTAGTCTTTTTAGCATGAGTTTGCGTCGGATTCAATTTTGAATTGCTCATTTCTCCGATCGCAAAACAGACTCAACGCAATGGAAGTAGACTCGAATATCTACAAGTTAATGATTTGCGACGATAAAAAAATGCTAATTATGATGCCGACGAGCTTAGCTGAAGTTGTTACAAAAAATATTAAGTATGATTAGCATTTTTTTCTACAAACTTCGACTACTCTCTCCGGAATCATAATTAATTCTTTTTTATGATCGCAAGCCATCGAATTGTAGATATTCGAGTCTACTTCCACCACGTTGAGTTTGATTTGCGATCGGAGAAACGCGCATCTAAAATTTGGCTCCACTATCAACTTATATCTTAATTTGTAACTTTTTACCATTTGTTTGTGTCAGAATCAATTTTCAATCGCTCGTTTCTCCGATCGCAAATCAGACTTGACGCGGTGTTAATAGACTCGGATATTTACAGCTTGATTATTTGAGACAATAAAAAAAAACTAATTACAGTCTCGACAAGCGCAGTCAAAGTCGTTACAAAACTTACCTAAATAGAATCCAAGAGTTGTATTAAATTATTAATAAATAAAGTTTTCAACGTTCAAAAGTTGATTTTTTTTCATAATTGACCTTAGGAAAATAAAAATAGTATTTATGACTTTTAATTGAAATCTTTTGTAGCAATGACCATATTTTATAACATTCAGGTTCAAATCTTTTGTAGCAATGACCATATTTTATAACATTCAGGTTCAAATCTTTTATAGCAATGACCAAATTTATTTGAAGTAAATTATTTTTTTATGCTCTTTATCTTGTAAGAATGTGGGACTCCACACAGAAGCTGACGTTCTTTTTTTTTTTTGAAACAATAATTAAGATTAAAACTACTCAAATTTATATGATTTAAAATCGAATTGAGCTATGGTGCTTCATCAAGCACCAACAAATCGGTGTTTGATTATCAGAACTAAAAAACGAACTGTTAAAATTTTGATTTATCATGCTCAACAATTTATTTATATTAAAATTTTGTGGGATATCAAAATATTATATTTGTAAATTTTTATAAACACTTATTTTGAATTTTTAATGTATAAACATTGATTACTTTATTACTAATATGAAGTCATTTTAGAAAATCCTAAATAAGTCATTAAAAAATCTGAAAATAATTTTTTTTATACCCAAATTTTTTTGATATAAACAAATATTCTAACCGTAGCTTTGCAAGATTTGAAGACCGAACATTGATTTCTTGGTAGTTATCAAACACCGTAGCCCAATTCTTTAAAACCATTGTGCTTTATTTCTACTTTCGGCTTCCTTCAGTTTAATAGGGAACGTTATAATGTTATACATATAGATTTTATTTTTATGTTTTAGATAGTCAATTATCAAAGATATTAAATATAATTTGATTTACTGTCATTTTGAAACAATATAAACTAACTGGAACAACTCTATTAGGATGCAAACGAATCGAACTCGAACGAACTGGTTTGTTCTTGAGTTTAATGTGAAATCAATTTCGAACTAGTTTGATTTGAAATAGAATAACAAAACGAACTCTGTGAAGTTTGAGTTTGATTTGGTATTGATAAGAATCAAACTCGAACGAATTACGAACTATGATTTTTTCTTATTGTTGAAAGTGAAGTAGTAAAAGAGATGACAGAAGAAGAGTATTATCTAATAGAAGATGGTGAAGAGAATGATGTTGACAATGAAGAGAGTAAGTGTGAACCAATTAGAAAATATCTGAATGAAGATGATGATGCTGATATTAAAGATGAATGAACAACTCATTTCTAATGAAAATGAAGATGAAATAAATAATATAATTGAGAAAAAGGAGAATAATAACAAAAAGATTCAAACTATATATAGTTCGCGAACAACATCGAACGAATCATGTCTGACAGGGCCTCGCCTTGTCGGCTCGTTTCGGCCCATGATCAGGAACCACGCAGAAGAATGATGGAGGGCAGTTTCAAGAATGATTAAGGTTCTAACACAATCTGTTCTAAGAGTAAGAGACCTGTTTCTACCCTGGTCATCACAGCCTATAAATACTCCCTCAAGATTAGGAAAAGGGGTCTGTCATTTTCCTTTAGGATTAGTCACTTGTAATATTTTCTCTCTTCATTCTCTCCCTAAAACTATAATAAACCTCTCGGCAAAACACTACAGTCGGGATCATTGGTGCTTTCGTTGAGAGTCGAACTCAAGACCCTCGTCACGATGTCTGCTCCCCCTCTCCGGCCGTTGCGAGATGATCAACTTGTGGTCAGTCTCGGCATGGCCAAGACAACCCCACCTCCAGTACCTAATACAAATCCACTTGCTCCCAGCCATGATCAAGGTGTCACCCTTGCGATGGGAACCGATCCACATCTACCCCCCCATCCCGATAACAAGTCAGGTCCAAGTTCCTCTCCTACCTCATCCCTCGACATCTGTCAATACCTTCTCGTCCGCGCCAACATGCACACATAATTACCTGCCCCTCGCCAGTGGCGGATCCAGGATTCTCGCCAGGGGGGTTCAAGATTTACGGTATTTTTCAGGGGGGTTCGAAATGATGGTTATTCTTGCAAAAAAATATTTTACATGGTCATTTATGCAAAAAAATTTCAAATACATGGTCATTTGTGAAATTTTTTTAAAAATATATGGTCATTTTTGAAATTTTTTTTCCAGGGGGTTGCAGCTGCACCCCCCTAGGACAACGTGGCTCCGTCACTGCCCCTCGCTACCACCCAACCTTTTCCGAGGCCGACCATTCCAACACCTCATCCACCTCTACTAGCATGGCAATCTACGTCCCTACCTCCATCGGCAATCCCCCACCTCCAACACACTAACAACCTCTCGGTCACCCTCCCAACAAACACGCCGACCGCTTCGACATCCATATTCCCTACCCCTCAACCAGGATCATCTACATCTTTCGAAGAACAAAACTGGCGAAAGTTGTGTGCCATGGAACAACAGATACAGCTCCCCCACGCGGCACCAAGGGATTGGTTATCTGAAGGTCCTTTGACCCCCACCCTTTATTCGACAACAATCCCCCCGACTTCCGATATTCCTAAGCTAGGAACTTTCGGTTCATCCCGCTCTACCTTCTCTAATCCGAGAGCTTTCCTCGTCAAATTCAGAGAGCAACTTCGGCTAATGGGATATGATGATTCTGTTATGTGCCGACTTCTCCCGACTTGCTTAGAAGGTTCGGCTTGGGGGTGGTATTCATCCCTACCCTCCCGATCCATCGCTAGCTTTGACCAATTGGCCAGGGCACTCTTAGCTCGGTTTAGCGGGATCAAAAAGTCGGAGCGCAGGTGCGACAGCTTGCTCGGTATCCAGCAGAGTTCGAACTTCTATTACAAGTATAATAATTTGTGTGTGTTTCATACATGAATAATTTGAACATTTCATTGATATCAGTCCTTGGTACAAACATTAATTATGATCTACGCTAGCTACGCGACATGGACATCTTTAACCGTGTAACAACATCAATTTCATTGATATGGGTATTGAAATTAGTAAACCCTAGTAAAGACCAAGACAAGCCTACGATTTTAGATGACAACCTGGCCTTCATGGGAGAGGCAAAGACCAGCTGCATGTCAAGGACATACACTAATTATGACTAATGCCTAATGGTAATATATAGTGGTATTCTACTAGGCTAATACAATAATATTCATTTAAGTAGGCAACTACATTTTGACGGTCTAATATTGCCTATACATGAAATCGTAGCTTGTGGTAGGTATTTGAAATAGGTTAGTAATTAACTAATTATTTAATTACATGCTATGAAAATGTAGTGCCAAAAATTATAAATACGTCGTCACTTTCTTTGGCAGTGCACAAGTACATCTGTACATTGCTTGTTTTAAACGAAAAGAGGAAATAAATGCAGAGACAGTGGCAGTGTGGCACCTTGTAGGAACTAGGAAACCAATAAATTTTGCACAAAGGGCTTCAAGGGAATCCTAAGCCTGCTTTCAAAAGGTCATAATCAAGTCAGAAGATCTTGCTAATTTTTTTTAATATAGATACTATCCGATGTTTTATGAATCAAAGAAATAACAAAAGAAAATAGTATTAACAAAAAGAGAAAAAAAGAAGAAAGAAAGACACGAGATAGTGGAGTAGTGGACCGTGGCAGGGATTAGGGGCTTTCATTTCTCCTTTTTTTGCATTGTTCTTCTAACCATTGTCTCTGTGCAATTGTGTTTGGGGTGTTTGCTAACAACTTTGAAACAAAAGAAAGGAAACAAAAAATAATATATTGAAATTTATTAAGGACATTCTTATTTCACTAATTGCATAATTGAACTTATATGCTACTTTGGTAATTTAGTAATTGTCTGCACATTAATAGCAAGGTACTGCATTTCTGAGTTTTTTTTTTAATTTGCTATCATGATATTTTTAATAAGTAAAAATTCATCATTTACAATTGCAGAATTAATAATAATATTATGATAATTTCTGAGATTTTTAGGAAGAATTGCTAATTTCGCAAGTAATTTCATGCCAGAAGTTACAACGCAAGTCTCACGTGAAATTCATAAAAACATTTGCAAGTCAGATAAAGATATTGTAAGAAATAAGTTTAAAAATAATTGACAAATTCCTCCAAAAAAAAATTGACAAAGAAAGGTGGTTTTTTCCTCCAAAAATAATTGACAAATTCCTCATCAAAATTTGATATGTGCCTCTATTGAATTTCGATGAAATAAAGACACAAGGTAGAATTGGAAAATTTTCATAGAGCCCAATGATCGAAAAATTTCAACGGATAGAGTCAATAGCACTCTAAAAATTGCACAGAGGCCCAAAGATCAATAAAATAGATTCTCTTTTTTTAGAGGCGCAACTAATAGTTGCGTTTTTAGTCTTGTGTGCAATTCTTAGGGTATCTCTGACCCTATTTGTTGAAATTGTTTGGACCTTGACCCTCTATGAAAATTTTCCTCGAAAATCTCATGTATCATATCATCTCCAATTTCAAATAAAGGATTTGTCCATTGTAGCATTTCTTTACGAATTTTGTTTTCAACTATTTTAAAATTATGTTGCACCCAATTTCTCGTATTTTTCTGCGCGAAGCTTGGACGATACATCACGGTACATAACCGTGGGAATGAAAAATTAATGACTCGAGAGAAATCTTTATGAACTTCATCTTTAATTGCACGTGGCATTCTTTTTACTGAAGTTTGCTTGTATTATAGTCCTATGTATAGGACTATAGGTGCATAAAATACTTTCATTAAACTGAATCTAGTCAATTGTCAAAATGATAAATTCGAAAAAATGGCCGGGCTGTACACTAGTTTCCAATGCAGAATTTTTTTTTTTTTTTAGCAAATGGCTCACCCTTGCTGTCAGGCTTGTCATTGCAATATGAAACAGTATGAAATGGCGTTTTATTTTAACTAAAATTTTATATTGATTTTTGGCGTTTTATTTTAAGTAAAATTTTATATTGATTTTGTATATAGGATTCAAAATAAGACCACGTGGAGCAGCGCCTTCGACAAGAGAACATAGGATGACACCAATAGTCTAAATTTCATTTCAAAAGAGAGAACAACTTGCATGACTTTGCTATGTAGATCAGTAGATGTAGGCATTGAAAAAGATAGGGGTAAGAGCTGTCAAAGATTTGACTGAATTGACCGTGGTTCGATACTTCGATGTATTAAGATATTAAGAAATATTTCCATATTAATATTAGACATAAACTATCCTAATTTTCATCGTAGAATTTAGAGAAGTCCGAACAGTAAAGTTGTAGATCTTTGTTTTTTCTTTCTAATGATCAACGAATCATCAAATTTCTGCATCGTATAAGAAATTTATGACTAAAACATTCGGTGGTGCGCATCAGAATTAATCATCGACTTGGTCATAGACCCTCCCAACTTCTGTTGCAGCCTTTGTATTTTGCTCGTCTGGAAATTGCTAAATCCTCGGAGCTTTGTATGCTTGGAATTCCATAGTAGGTGGTCTTAATTACTTCGGCCCTGGTTTATGTAAGATTTTGTTCTTCTGAAAATTGTTCGATCTAGTTCAATCGTTCTACCACAACAAATTGGACCTCTCGCGTCTGAATCAAGCAAACTACTAGAAGATAGGCTACAGTCGGTGCTACCTCTTCTAATTTTCGACTAAAAGCAACTTCGTCCTTATATACATACCGAATAACCTATTGCACGCAGTAGTAAACATCCTTGGATGCAGGGCGCAAGAATTCCTGCTAAAATATCTGGGACTTCCTTTATCTATACACAAACCTACATAGGTAACGTTCTTACAATACAAAGAATACAAGCATAACTCTTAGGTTGGAAAGGAAAAATCTTATCCAAAGGAGGACGACTCACTCTGGTCAAGTCAGTAATGAATTCGATTCCCCTTCACTTCACGCAGGCCTTCAAATTCCTCTCTTGGCTTTGCATGAAATTCGAAAGGACAAAGATGAGATTCTTCTGGAAGTGAGATGACACCCGACAAAAGGAGGATGCCTAGTCAATTGGAAAACGGTATGTTTACCAAAGCACAACGGAGGACTAGGAATCCTAGACATCAAATCCCTAAATACATCACTACTTATCAAATGTCTCTGGAAGATAAGCAATGATCAAAATATGATATTCACACTTTTCGTTGACACTCACTATAACTGGCCAAGCCGAGAACATCAAGTAGGCCGCATGGAAATCACAACGATCTCATCCTTTTTCCTCAGGGATCTTCTAACACTACTTCTCGTTCTCACACCATCCACCAAGGTGTTAACGGATGGAACAACGACTTGGAAATGGACGAAATCAGGACAATTTTTCGGAAAATCGACGTATAAATTCCTCATCAACCCAGATATTATCTGGCATTCGGCGAAATATGTATGGGGTGCCAAAAGCCCGCTTAAAGTCAATATATTTCTATGGACGATGCTCCGCAACAACCTAGTCACTATGGAAACTATCCTCAAAAGACAAGGAACACCAAATGAAACCTGCTTACTCTGCCGAACCAGAGTTCTGGAGACAACCAATCACCTCTTCCTCACATGTCCCTTCACATCCCAAATCTGGCACAACACAACGCCCTGGACGACGATCACGACCACAGATGACCTATGTTCTTTCTGGCTATCTAACAAAAGACAACTCACGACATCAGCAGCTTCCCATTGGGACTCTACGTACAGTGCAACGCTATGGAACATATGAAAGGAGCGCAACCGTCGATTATTCTCCAACAAATCCAGACCACGAAATCTATTGTATGGATATAACAAGGGAAGCGGCTCAATGAAGATCATACTGTTGATTTAGGTGACATCTATTGTATCATAGTTTTTAATTTTACATTGTAAATAATGTATAATTTTTTTTCTTTTTAATGAAAATTTCGAAGTAGGCAAAACTTACTTTCCTCAAAACAATACGAGGATAAATTTCAGTTTCTTTTAAATTTTGTTCTAGAATATGAGAAAGATAACATATAAAATAGCATATATATATATATATATATGAGGGGGGATCCATTGGCCTCCTTTTTCGTAGCCTCCTCGTCAAAATCAATGAAAATGGTCGATCCGGACCGTTGAAAACATTCTTCATACTAATATAGACTTAGAGACCAAATTTTAGATTTTTTTGATTTTTTTTACTATTTTATCGGACGGGTTGAAAATTGGATTTATCTAACGACTTATAGACATCCAATTTTCAACCCGTCAGATAAAATAGTAAAAAAATTCAAAAAAATCTAAAATTTAGTATCTAAGTCTATATTAGTATGAGTAATGTTTTGAACGGTCCGGATCGGCCATATCATTGATTTTGGTGGAAAATAGAGCTGGAGGCTACGGAGTGGAGGCCACGGATCCCCCCTCTATATATATATATATATATATATTTTAAAGGAGGTCAATTTGCTGCGTCGTTCTTATTGGATTTGTCTGTGTCTGAAATATTATAACAATAACAAAATAAACATACAAATAACGACAATAACGAAAATAATAAAATAATCACAATTGGACCTTAAACCTAATCCAATTAGAAAATTTAAAATTTCTCCAACAGGCAATACGATTTCGAATGAAAAACGTATACGGTTGAAGCTGCTATCAATGGCAAGATCAATCGTTTCATGTCTTACAACAAAATTTGTGGAACATTAGTATCATGCATTTATGTAGCAATCTGATAATATTTAAAACTATTTTTTTCGTACATTAAATTAATTACGTTATTATTGATATAAAAACAACTTGATTACACGACTACTGGTAATAAATTTACAATCAACAATTACAATTAAATTGTGTTTGTAATTTTTTTGTCCACATAAGATTACAGAGACGGAGCCACATGCATTCAGGAGTGTAGCTGAATTCTCTGAATTTTTTTTAAAAAAATGATCATATATTTGACGTTTTTAAAAAATGATCATATATTTAAATTTTTTTGTACATATAAGATAATTTTTTATGAATAAGAATCATTTCGAATCTTTCGAAAAAAACGTAAATCTTGAACTCCTAGCGAAAATACTGGATCCGCCCTGACAGATTATATTAAAATATCTTATCTCAATATATCGTATAGTAAGTTAACATTCCAACCAAAGTTAATAAATCTTTGGTTAGTTAAACCTTTCATCTAATGAATTTGACATTTACTAACAAATCACAAATTCCTACGCCTTGGTCAAACAAATCAAATGTCAAAGCATTCTATCCTCGATTATACACATATTATTAAAGAAAGCGATCAACTGCACAAACTTTAAAGGAGACAAAAGTTGAAGCAATAGTTAGAACTTAGAAGCCTCCAAACCCATCTTTCTCTCTTTCACATTGAAACTTGGAACTCGGAAGTTGGAAGGGATGGGTTTTTATTCTTTTGCCTAATTGGATGCCAATTGCCAAGGCACATGAAATGTCTGGCTGCTGCCTGCTGCATACCTCTCCAATCACCTTTTTCATGATTAGTTTAATGCACAGAATTTTTTTTATTTATTTAGCCTTGGATCGATGAATGACATTTTCGAGCACGACATTTAAATTTAAATCTAGATCATCTGATCATGCGACAACTATGTATGCTACAGAAATACCGGAAATTGAGCTGGAAATCCAACTCATGGAAGAAGAAATATTCGACTCTCCAGTGGTATCTGTTTTAATTGGAGACGTCGTCAGTTATGATATAAAAATATTTCCAAGCTCTATTATTTAAAAAAAAAAAATTAAAATGTGAAGCCATACTGACAATGATATTTCATTCGTGGTTGTGGTTGCATAACTCTTAGTTAAATATTTCGAATTAATTTAAGTATATTATATGATATTTACATGATACATCCTTTAATCCATAGCATTACGCTAGAATTACCTCAATTATGGAATATATCTAACGTGCAGTCAATTTTTATTATAGTTTTAACTCTTACAACACATATTTGATAAATTATTATTCAAATAAAAAATATATAAATATGTTCACAAGTACTTCAATAAGGCGTGTAAAAGTTTGAGTCTATTAAAGAAAAGCTTAGTCCTCTATCAAGCAATTCAAATTCTTAATGGTGAAGTTATAATGATTATATGATGAATAAACTAATCAAATTTCAAATTGTTTTAAAATTGAATCACCAGCTAAATAATTTCAACACATTTGCATTTTTTTCAAAATTCAAATAAAATTTCTTAAATATGTACACTGAAAATTTCAATGCATTATAGAACAATAAATATATCATGACAATTTGAATGTATTCTTTCAAATATAATGTAACTGATCTTATCAATAGATCTTATTGTTTATGAAATCACAGGCTTCAAACGACGAAATAACAACCGCGCAATACAATAACTCCTGTCACAGTATCTTAAATTGATCACAGCCGTTTCATGGAGATATATACAAGCAAGCGATAGTAACAATATACAATTACAATAAATACTGCATTTATACGTTGTTCCAGAATGGATATCTGTCTCGTGAGTGCGATTGATGTTTGAAAGAATGAAGAAACCTCTCTGGAGGTTGCGAGATTTTTTTCTGTATTTTCGATTATACTTTTAGAGGTGCAGGTGCAGGTGTATTTTGAAAGAATCCAAGATCGTTTCAGTACTGTCGATTCTAATGTCGAAGGCGCCGCTGGCCGAAGAAAAGGAAAATTAAATATCTATGTATGTCTCCTTCCCGGCTTCACCAAGCTACAGAGAATCCAAATCATGTAGCTCGAATGTGTTGTAAAAAATGTCTGTCAAAGATCGATTATCCGATTTACTAGTAGAAGCCTGTTGGGCTTCTAGGCCCAAATCGGCCCAATCTTGTTTTTCTGCTGCTCTTTTCCTTTTTAACCTCATCGTCACCTACGGTCTACGGACTACGGTTGGTTGGGAACCGTATCCTCTGGTGCCAAAAGTTGCGTCACATGAGTGCAAATTTTGTCTTGATCCTCCCATTTACTTTAGACGTTTATGATTTAACTATTGGATTAAACTATCTCTTGTTTGACAATTTGCAAAATAAAACAGTACAAATCTTGCACAATTGAATTTTGGTTGAGATGCATGTTAACACATGTACACAATTGTGATGTAAATGCTCAAATATGCTTATACAAGTCAAGACATACTCATAGACATCAAGAGCAAGCACATAAGGCAATCAAAAAGTCATGCCTTATGGTAACGCATGGCCAACTCGTTACAACGAGTGTCCAACCCGTCACAACGGGTTAAGAGGAGAAAAGCTGAGCAGAGAAGGGATTTCCAGAGCCATGCGTTGTAGTAACGCATCCCAGAGGCGTCGCAAGTCACAACGCCTTCCCAGCCCGTCATAACGGGCTCCAAACCTGTCACAACGGATTCCTGCTGAAGGTGGCCAAGAAGTCAGTGGAAGAAGCACATAAGGCATTTCTGGAAAGGTGCCAACCCGTTATAACGAATTCTGTAACGTGTCACAGAGTTCTGTAACGCATGAGGCCATTTTCAAAACTACAAAACTCCAAGATGTTTAACTACTAATGCGGAAGTGTATTTTGATCAAAACAATTAAATCCTAGATTGCTTTCTATAAGATCAATTTAGTCAAGTAACAATTCAAGCAACTTAAACAATTCAAGAAAGAGCAATTCAAGCAATTTCTCAACCAACTAATTAGAGCAATTAAATTAAAGAGAAGAGTTAAGGAATTGAAAACAAAGCAAGCACACATGACACCAGAATTTTAACGTAGTTCAAATATTGACGATCCTACTCTTCGGGACTCTCGACTCTCCGACGCGATAATCAAGTCGAGCCGATGTACTAACATCAAATGTCAATTACAAGGTTGAAATTGTCCTCTTTACCCACAAAGTAGAGAACCAAGCCAAAAGAACAAAAACCGTAGAAGAGAATAACGAGTAGATCTAATCTCTCAAGTCTAACGAATATTAAGAATTATTTTAGATAAAAGAGATTTAGCTTTGGCAAATATTTAGATAGGTTTCACTAAGCACGATAATGGTGGCTTTTAGAATTGATTTTGAATGATTTGGAACATTTAAAGGGAAAAAGAGAGAAGAGTTGTCTTTTATATTGAGCTGAAAATCTAGCTTTTTCGTTTTTTTTCCCATTAAAATGTTATATAACGTTGTAATTCGTTATACAACATTGTAGGGAAAAGTACAACAGACTTGTAAGAAATTTTCTCGTTTATTTGACAGTTTGTGGATACAACGTTATATAACGTTTCATAAAACAATTTGGGTATTTCTCTGTCAAGCTTGCTTTTGCTTAAATAAGTTGCAAAGTTATATAACTACATAAAACGTTATACAACTTGTAGCTCTAGAACTGTCATTTTTGTTGTTTTAACTCATTTTCATTGATTTAAAATATTTCAATCATCAAGTAAGAACACCTAATCAAGTTTTTGACTTCGTAACTTCACGTCCAAATGCTTCTATCTTCATCCTTGTATTTTTTTCCTTTTTGCATATTTTCAAATCTAAATAAAAACTCACAAGTAAATTGTTAAATTTAGAGTTTTGATTTTGCAAATTGATAAATTCGAGACATTGTTTAGTACAAACACATATATAATTTTCTTTATCCATTCAACTTTAAGCAATGTTATTTCTAATTTAGCGAACAAAAAAAATATTAAACTGCATGATTTTCACACATCATTTTAACTAAAGAACTTTTATTTTATCTTCATTTTCTAACAATATATTTAATTCTTTTAATGAACCATCTTTAGATGATATCATTTACCATATATCTTATAATAGTAATTAAGTGTTGACAATAAATGAACAATAATCAATTATTCTTCCTTTGAATCGAGTAATTGAATACATGAAAATTAATAATCATCACCACACTTATTACTATTCTTATGCAGACAATCAACATCATGATAATCATTATCTTTCTTAGGGTCGATTAATGATTACATGAAACCTAACGATTATCACATTTGCCATATATGTCATGCAATATAAATATTAACTTTAAGGTCTATTTAAAATATGTGTCTAATCATGAAATTAAGCATCACGATTTAATCCTTAATCATTATTCCAAAATCTATCTAAAGGCCTTGATAGCTCTAATTTTTCCATTAATTTCATAATTAAATCAAAATACTATCTAGCATGATGCACCTTTGGATGCAATCAAGAAATCTTTAGGTATTTTGATGTTGTGTGCAAAGTACTCTCTAATGAACATTTTTGTCTTTATGCCTTTGGGCTGAATTGACATATCCACATATTAATGATCTGGTTAGTCAAGTGGGGGAGGTAGACCACAAATGGACTTGATGTACTAAACTCCAAATGCTTTTCTTAGACATCATTATCGCATATTGTGTCATTGATTTTCTTTATACACTTTCTTTATGTACTCAAACAACTTCTGTACAAATTAACTCTTATTTGGGAGAAGTCTACAAATTTTGTTGTCTGCACGTCAATTTTAAAATTTTCATGGGTCATTTGCATAAATTTTACAAAAAATGTTTGTTTGCGTATCTTAAAAAAATATACTCGTTCTGTATATATCGTAACTATTAACAATTTTAATTAGAATAAATTAATTTTTAATAGTTAATTATATGTATACTTTAAGGTATAGACTTATATAAATTTTTTTAAGAAATCTTTATTTAGAATTTACTATATAGCATTTAAAAAACTACTAAATATATTTATAGATAATCCTCGCTGAATTTTTCTTGAATTGGGAATTTGTCCTATGCTAAAAGTCATATCAAGAAACGTTAAGACATCTATCGTTAAGACACGAAACGCTTACAAACAGTCTTACTCTTACTGTCTTACATGCATAGGCAAACCCAGATCTCCTTTTGCCTAGAAAAGTCAATTCGGTGATCTGGCCTCTTACTGTCTTCGGCCCCACTCGACAGGGAATCCTACCTACGTCAATGGACTCACTTTTGCCAGGACTTGATCGAGTGATCTACTGATGGCGGAGCCACTCAACTACTCGAGGGTAGAGGTGACAAGTGAGCGGGTTTGGGTCGGATCTGAGCGGGTTAGTTTGACTTTCGACAATAATCGGGTTGTCAATCGGGTTGGGTTTCCAGTTGTAAGGTGTTCAGATTTTTGGGTCATGGATCGAGTCGGGTGAGATCGGGTCGGGTTTCGGGTTGGATCGCGTCGGTCCTCTTCGGGTAACACGTCAGGTCGGACTAGATCCGGTCAGGTTTCGTGTCGGCTGCATCGACAACTTTCGGATCTTGGATCGGGTCGAGTTGCACCGACAACTTTCGAGTATTAATTTGAGTTTTAAGTTCAATCGGATCGACAAAATCGAGTCGCATTGTTGAATTATATTATTAAATCTTGACTTTCTTAAATGTTAATTTGTTAGTAAAATAAGATTGTGATATAGGCAAGATATGATTAGATATATTTAAAAGTTGTATCACGTCAAGTCGGGTCGGGCTCGGGTCCTCATGTGTCGCTTCACCTCGGGTTACGGATCGTCTCGGGTCGGGTCGTGTCGGGCTCGGAACCTCATGTGTTGCGCGATCTCGGGTTACGAGTCTTCTAGGGTCCGGTCGGGTTGGACTCGAGTCGCTCTTGTGTCACTTCGTTTCGAGTAACAAATCATCTCGGATCGAGTCGGGTTCAGATTAGTTTGATTTTATCAAAATATCAGGTCGAGTGAAGTTCAGGTCAGATCGAATCAGACGAATTTCTCGAGTCCGATTGAATTCTGTCACCTCTACTCAGGAGCAAGCTCAAGCACACACCTGAGCTTAATAATTTGCAGGAACAACAAATGAACATACTCTGTGCCTAAGCTGAACAGCTGAACACATTAGCAATGTGCCTGAGTTTAAAACGTAACATCTATGCTTAGGCTTGGTTTTGAGAAAAAAAAATATATATGCCTGGACTTATTTCCTAAAGAGTCTACATCGATGGCTCAAAGAAAAGTCTATAAACTAGAAGCCTAAAATATTTAAAACAAAATAAGACTAATTCCTTAATTAGAAGTTGTGCCTTTAACTATGTTTCTCTTGGCAGTCCACAGTTGGGCTTGTACAATTGAATTTTTAAACAATTGTTCTTTAGTTCAGGAAAAAATATTCTAATATAATAATAGAGTTTGAAGATTAGTTAAAAAAAAACTGCATATTGAATATTGCACAACAGAAAAGCGAGTCATTTAACAAAAAAAATGAAGAACTATAATAATTCATTTATGTGAAAAAAGCCGCTCAAGTTAATCCAAATCTTCTATGTATTTCAAATGCTTTTAATGTAGTTATATCAGTTTGAAATTCACTACAATAGGGTGAGACAAAAATGAGAGTGTCAAAACAAATAACATAATAAAACTAATATATCGGAGCATGGCTAAAATAATATGCATAGTACACCCCATTTCGTACTATGTATATATATATAGGTCAATAAATTGAGATTTAAGTTGCTCAATAAATTCTTCATATGAAAATATTATAGGAAATCAAATTTCGTGATTTTTAGAGCTTTCTTGCTATTTTTTAAATATTTTTTAAAAACAGTCCAGATTTAATACTACAAAAGTGTCATTTCTGGGCTGTTTTTAAAAAATATTTAAAAAATAACAAGAAAACTCTAAAAATTACAAAATTTTATTTCCTACAAGATTTTGATATAAAGAATTTATTGAGCAACTTAAATATCAATTTAATGACCAAATTAAATATAAATGACCCCATAGTACGAAATAAAGTGTACTATGCATATTATTTTAGCAATGCTCAATATATCGTGATCTTTTCTTTTTTGTTGATATAGATTTTGCTTTCCACCGTTGTGAATTGTATTTTGATTTGAATGATAAATACTAAAAACGTGCCATAATAAAATATTTTTTATTTTCTCATTAATTGTATAAATTTTTTCATTTCTTCGTAATAACAAATTAATACTATTACTATTATAATAATTATTATATTATTATTATTATTATATTGTTATGATTATTTTATTATTACTATCATTATTAGTATCTAGGCCAGCTTAATTGTGCTTTGAATCCGGCACTGTCTACCATGTTAGCGTTATTTTTCCAAGAGGTGCAATCGTGCAGAAACACTTTATATTATAGCTGCTAATTTGCCATTTTATATGGTTAATATGCAGGGGCGGATTCAGGATTCTCGTCAGGAGGGTTCAAGATTTACGGTTTTTTCCAGAGGTTCAAAATGATGGTTATTTCTACAAAAAATTATTTTACATGGTCATTTATGCAAAAAAATTTCAAATATATGGTCATTTCTGAATTTTTTTTAATATATATTTTTGAAATTTTTTTTTCCAAGGAATTCAGCTGCCCCTCTGAAGCTACGTGGCTCCGCCACTGTTAACATGCATTGTGAATAACGAGAAGCATTGGAGTTTTAAAATTTGGAAATCTTTCATGCACTAAGACGTTGGTTGATCAGATAGTTGATGAATGAAATGGTTGTTTCTAATTTGATAATTTCATTGGTTGTAATTTTGCATCATGGTCCCTCCCTTGCTCTAAATAACAGTGAGGGTCCCCCTTTCCCTAATAAAAGATCAAATCAGAGAAGAAGATGCATTTATCGTAACTAGTAGCAGATTCAAGGAGATGTTGGGAGCCTGACATACTTCAATATTTTAGTTAAGTGCTATTATTTATACATGGTTACTACATAGTTTACTCAAATTAATTACAGACCTTGGTAATTCCATAATTTAAATTTCAAATTTTAACAACTTTCAATCTACAATTCTGGCTCCGCCTCTAATGCTAATTATACAGTGACGTCACAATTGCATGCTATGATTAAGAAGCAAACATATCTAAGATGCTGAGTTACTCCCTTAGACAGTACTGTAGTACTAAAAATAAAAATAAAAAAATTCTCAAGTACTTAAGTTTCATGTAGGGTGTGTCATTTACTCATTTTTGTAGCTTGTTTTTGGCGTTTATATTCAACAACGCGACTTGCAACTTATCATTAATTTTGTTCATACAAGCATTTAATGGCTACTACAAGAAGTTGCATGCACAACAACTGAAATTTAAGTACCGTTGTAGAAGTTGGTGATACAGTACAAAAAAGTACGTGTAGAAAATGAATTATTATAATAAAATATTCTGATCAATAAAACAAGAAAGTACGTACCCTAATACCCTATATGATAATAGGTTAAAACTTAAAAGGTGACTGTTTTGAGCTGTAACTTGCAGCTGAATACGCTTTCATGTTTTAGTGTAAACTGTAAAGGGGAGACAGAGAAAGCGTAAGAGTGTATATATATATCTGTATCGACACAGTTGAAATTAAATGCACCAGTTGCTGCGCTCTAACATGGTTATGTATCATTCCCAGCTAGAATTCTCAAAATCGTGTCTGCTGTGTTGAAAATGGCACAGAACGATAAGGATACGACACGGTACTATTCACGTGTCGTGTTTAGATTTCATACTGTATGACACGATACGGCACGAAACGTTTAGCACGGCACGGCACGGCACGAAAACACGACACAGAACAACACGAGAACACGTCTAGACACGACACATTTAGACACGACACGACGGCACGGATAGACACGGGTAGGCACGGCACGACATGAATAGACACGGGTAGGCACGAATAGACACAAATAGACACAAAAGTTCAAATTATTTTGAAATCTTTTGCATTTATTAATTATTCTATTTTAAACTTTACCAATTTTACAAAATAAACGTTTAGACACGAGTCACGGCATAGTTAAGACACGACACGGTTAAGACACAACACGTTTAGACACAGCGTGCCTAAACGTGCCGTGTCTTAACCGTTCCGTTCCGATCCCTTCCAATTTTTGGCACATCACGAAACGACACGGTAAAAATAATAAAATACTAATCGTACCGTACCAAGCCGTGTTTGAAACGAAACGACACGAATTTAGAACACTATTCCCAGCAAGCATGTAACTTTGACATGATTCATATTTACTATGCCTATATAGAGCATGGCTAAAATAATATGCATAGTACACCAGATAACGTACTATGGGGTCATTTGTATTTAATTTGGTCATTAAATTGATATTTAAGTTGCTCAATAAATTCTTCATATCAAAATCTTGTAGGAAATAAAATTTCGTGATTTTTAGAGCTTTCTTGCTATTTTTTAAAAACAGTCCAGAAATGACACTTTTGTAGTATTAAATCTGGACTGTTTTTAAAAAATATTTAAAAAATAGCAAGAAAGCTCTAAAAATCACAAATTTTTTTCCCTACAATATTTTCATATGAAGAATTTATTGAGCAACTTAAATATCAATTTATTGACCCATATCTATATGCATAGTACGAAATGAAGTATACTATGCATATTATTTTAGTCATGCTCTGCCTATATATTAATATATATGCCTTAGTTAGGTCATACATAAATTAAGTGCATGTAGCCGTGATAAGTAGATATACGTGCAATGATTTCAGACAAGATCGAGCGTACAATTACTAGTGGGCCTAAATGGCAATTAGTTAGCATAAATACTAATTCAATATGAATGCGACGTGACTTTAGGATTGCTTGCCACGTTGGTCCATTAAACCTTGCAAGGACAGTAATTAGGTTCTTTGTGTTTTTTTGGGTACAATTTGGAATTTGACAAAATTCGAATGAGTCCGATTCGTTCGGAAAATCTGAATCGCGATCTGATCCGACTCAATTTGAGAGTAAATTCGTGTCAGTTCAAAAAAACGGGTGTCAAAGATGAATAGCGATCAACTTTGTTGGAAAAAACGTGTGTTAAACCCAGTCCGAAAAAGACCCGTCCCAACCTGTCTAACATGACATTAACCCGTCATAAATTCGTCATTAATCCGTGCAATGCAAATTCGTCCATTGGGAACCGTGCAAACCCGCCAAACTCGAGAATAAATAATTCATTAAATTCAAAAAAATTCAAAACAATAAAATTAATTTAGAAAAATTCAAAAGAAGAAAAAATTCCACCCAATCCGAACCGGACCGAACCCGTGCCGATCTGATTAGAACCAACCGGGTTACTAACCCATGTGTCTTAGATGAGTTGCGACCAACTTAAAGTTTTTGACCCGTCAAAATTCCGCCCGACAAACCTGTCGACCCGTCCTACCCTTGACCCATCTAACTCGTGATCCGATCAACTCGTTGACCCGAACAAATTTGTCCCCACCCGGTCCGTTTTCAAATGCTTGTAACAAGTTATTGCATTGGGGTTTAAATTTTAGCACTGTATGAGAGGAGCCGAAAAAGAGTATTGAGATTACTTGGTTTTTATTTTTGAAAGGTAGGATTTTTTTTTTTTTTTAATCTTAATCGTTGATGATATCTGACAAATGAGATTGAATAAAAAATTGTCTCTTCAATCAAATTTATTCGACGCTCTTTAACCGCCACATGAACTACATGCCATTTAGAATTTAGATACATCAGAAATATCTTAGATTCTTAACAAATTAATGTGCTGGTATTGTTGATTTTTGTTGAACTGATGGGCAGGAGTTGAAATTAGCGCAAGAGGGTTGTTCACTGTAATCTAAGAAATATAATAAGTTGTTTTTTTATCTAGTGATTAAGAGTATTATTTATGTGAAGATGGTATACTTGAAATTCTTTTGGAGTGTTTTTATAAAGAGTTGTGCCTAGCGTGTGTCGCACAACATGCATGCAACGCACGGGCGATGTCGTTCATTTGACATTTCATATGAGGAAGAGAAGTTGAGATTTGAAGGCACAAATCTCAGAATAGTGCAGCACGGATCGAACGGTCTGAATTGTGTGCGACACACTGAATTTTGTTTCACGTTGGAATCTTTAGAGATATGTAATAATTTGGTGTTAGCTAATACCTATAATATTAATACTTCAATTCTTTAATTAATGGCAAGGATTTTCGTGAAAGCATATAATTAATTGTTTACAAAAAATCGTCCAAATTTGATCTAGAATTCGATCAACTATTTTCACTAGAAAATGGGATGACTTCTATATATTTGAAATTAATCTCACACACTTTTTCGAGCAAAAAAAAGTCAACTCTATACTTGACAATATTTGAGCAATTCATGAATGATAATTGGCAATACTCATTAAGGTATCAGAACTTTGAATGTCATAATTTTTGTCCAATCCAAGCTGACAATTTTTACAATGGGTATTTTTTTGTTACATATATTTTCAAGAGAGAAGGAAACACTTGACAATGGGTTATTTTAACAATCTCAATAATGAAAATTTCAAATAAATAGATAAAAAATCTTAAAAATAAAAAAAATTATAAACACGATATTGAACTTATAAATTAGTTGTCTTTTTTGACACTCAAATTGTACTAAATTAAAAACACAATTAATCTTTAAGTTCAAGAATATGTTTATAATTGTTTTCTATTTTTTACTATTTATTTTAATCTCGTTGTTAAAATTATCAAAATGACCAATGTCAATTGACCCATCCTCTTTTCAAATGGCACTCAAATTTAAATAAAAATAAAAATATAGATGTATATATGTTAAATTACTTAGGTCGGGCATGTATCAAATTTGAGTAAAACTTTGCCAAATTTATTGAGTAAATTCGAAATTTGATTGGTTATTAATTAATCTTAAAACTACTAAATTCCAATGCTACAAATTTTAATTACTTTTTTAGAAGAAGTGGAGTCTTTTGACTCAAGTTCGATTCAATTTTTGACCTAAAGTTCTTTAGAACTGAATTTAGAATATGCGAACTCTCTTTGAAAGAACATTGCTTTTAACCATTAGATCAAAAACTTTAATTAGTTGATAGTGTTGGTTATTTGAGACAGATGATGAAAAGTAATTGATCTTTTATTGATTGATTTACAGAAGGAGAATTTACAAGTATTTATAGGCATGGCCTTAACAGCTCTATCCTACATGTTAGGAAACTTTCTAACGTTCTAAAATTTTTATACAAGGCAATTACATAAAGATTTGCAACCCTAATCTCTATTGATTGGTGGATGACTTTCTTTCTAAATCTGGCCTATGATGAGATTTAATCTGAGGCCAGCTGTCCCTAATCCTTATTATTCTCAACACTCCCCCTCAAGCTAGGATTGTAAATGTCATGTAATCATAGCTTGCATGTAATATTTTCAAACGCATTTAGGTAGAGTCATTTTGTGAAAATATCTGCTAATTGATTTCTACTCTTGACGTAAGGAGTTTCAATTTCTTTGGACTGAATTTTCCCATGAATAAAGTGACAGTCAACTTCTATATGCTTGGTTCGTTCATGATGAACAGGGTTTGCTGCGATGTGTCTTGCTGCTTGATTATCGCAGAACATCTTCATTGGTTCTTTGTGATCGATGTGTAGGTCCGTTAAAAGTTGCTTAATCCATGTCAATTTACTTACTGTGGATGCCATCGCCCTATATTCTGCTTCGACGCTTGATCGAGCTACGACATTTTGTTTCTTGCTTTTCCATGTGACTAAATTTCCGCCTACAAATGTGCAAAAACTAGTTGTCGATCTTCTATCAAAACTTTCGGCCCAATCTGCATCGGAATAGCCACATACTGCATTAGTTTTATTATTTTTCATCCAAATTCCCTTTCCAGGGCAACCCTTTAAATATCTTAATATTCTATTAACAACACCTAAGTGAGAGGTTCTTGGTGCGTGCATAAATTTGCTTACTTGGTTTACAATAAATGACAAATCGGGTCTAGTTACGGTCAAGTATATTAACTTTCCCACAAGTTTTTGATATTGGTTGATATCTTTAAGTGGTTCACCATCCTCATTATTAAGTTTTACATTTGTGTCAACAGGAGTTGATGCTGGTTTACACCCTAATTTACCAGTTTCCTTAAGTAAATCAAGTACATATTTTCTTTGAGAAATAAACAATCCTTTTGATGAGTGTGCGATTTCAATTCTGAAAAAGTATTTTAATTTTCCTAAATTTTTAATGTTAAATTTTTGTTTAAGATTGTCTTTGATAGAATCTATTTCTAATTGATTATTTCCTGTTATAATAATGTCATCAACATACACTAAGACTGCAGTTGTACCATGTTCATTGTGTTTTGTAAACAAGGAAGTATCAGCCCAACTAGTTTTAAAGTTACAAGAGAGTAAGAAGTGACTTAGTTTTCCGTACCAGGCTCTCGGCGATTGCTTTAGTCCATAGATAG
This sequence comes from Eleocharis quinqueflora, assembly GCA_964058865.1. Taxonomy (NCBI): domain Eukaryota; kingdom Viridiplantae; phylum Streptophyta; class Magnoliopsida; order Poales; family Cyperaceae; genus Eleocharis; species Eleocharis quinqueflora. The sequence continues at coordinate 24,695 of CAXKVX010001058.1, forward strand.
ATTTATTTATCCTACAAACAATGTTAGAAGTATTTTCCCTTTTATGTTCTGGGGGTAATGTCATTTATACCTCTTCCTCAAGTGTACTTTGAAGAAAGGCATTTTTGACATTCATTTGGTGAAGTTCCCAATTATTATTAATCGCAATTGATAGAAGGATCCTGACTGTATTCATTTTTGCTACAGGTGCAAATGTTTCATGATAATCAATCCCATAAGTTTGTGTATACCCTTTGGCTACTAACCTAGCTTTATACCGTTCTACGGTTCTATCACTGTTGTATTTAATTTTATATACCCATTTGCAGCCTACAGGTTTCTTGTTTTTTGGTAGAGGGCATATAGTCCAGGTTTGATTTTTTTCTAAGGCATGGAGTTCCTCTTCCATTGCCTTACACCATTTTGGTTCTGTTTTTGCTTCCTCAAAGGTAGCTGGTTCTTCCATTGTTGAAATATTACTTACAAACACATAGTGTTCTTTTGAAATGTTGATATAAGAAACATAGTTTTGAATCGGGTATTGTACCGTATAGGTCATCAAATCCTTTAACTTGGTGGATGTTTGAGTTTGACGTGTTGATCTTCTCAAGTTTTGTTCGATTTCTGGAACTTGAACTTCCACGGTTTCCTCGTCCTCTTTAGTCTCTGATTCTTCGATTTCATCATTCCCTTGTTCTTCTTCACCTATTTCGTTGGTATCCTTCTCTATAATTATTTCTCTTCTATTTTCGTTAGTGATGTAAGGTAAGACAAAATCATTTTGTTCCTCTTGATTTTTTTCAACATCTTTAAAAAAGGCTTCATTTTCGAAAAAGGTTACGTGTCTAGAAATATAAAGTCGTTTATCATTGGGATCATAGCACTTACATCCTTTCTTTTGAGTAGAGTATCCTAAGAAAATTGTTTTGATAGATGTAAAATCAAGTTTATCAAGTCTATTTTTATGCACAAAACTCGTACATCCAAAAACTTTTAAGTGATCTAGAGTAATTTTTTTCTTAAGGAGAATTTCTAACGGACTTTTGAAATTTAAAATGGCACTTGGTACTCTATTTATCAAATAAATTGAAGTTAGTACAGCTTCTGACCAAATTTTTTAGGAACATTGTTTTGAAATAAAAGCGTTCTTGTTACCTCAAGAATATGACGATTTTTCCTTTCAGAAATTCCATTTTGTTAAGGTGTGTAGACACACGAGGTTTGGTGAAGAATACCCTTTTGTTGTAAATAGTGTGAAAAGTTATGATTAATAAATTCAGTTCCATTGTCACTTCTAAAAATTTTAATTTTTTTGTTGAACTGAGTTTCTACCAAATTTGAAAATGTTTGAAAATGTAAGAAAACTTCACTTTTATTTTTCATTAAATACAACCAAGTTGACCTCGAATAATCATCTATAAAAATCACAAAATATCTATAGCCATTGTAAGAACTTACGGGAGCAGGTCCCTTAACGTCGAATGCACTAATTCAAACGGTTCACTACTTTTAGTTTGATAATCATAGAAGGGAAGTTTTGTGTGCTTGGCAAGCTTACAAACCTCACAATTATTACAATCTAAATTTAAAAAATTAAACATAGTTTTCAAAATCTTGTCAGACGGATGTCCAACACATTTGTGCCAAAGTTTGCTGAACTCTTCATCCTTTTTCACATTAAAACTAGACTTGTTGCTATCCAAAAAATAAAGCCCATTTTCAAGAAAACCTTCACCAATCTTCTCCTTGGTTATTAAATCCTGAAAGATCACAGTGTCTGTTTTAAAAACAATTTCACAATTTAACTCCTTTGTAATTTTGCTAATGGAGAGTAAATTTACCGAACATTTTTCAACAAAAAATACATCTTGAAGAAAGCCCTTTGGAAAAATACTTATAACTCCCCATCCTTTGATTTTGATTTTTTTCATTGTTTGCAACTGTAAAAAAACTGTTCTTTTTCGGTTCTTTGGTAATTCCTAAGTATATCTCTATTTTCTGTCATATGATCAGTTGCCCCTGAGTCTAAAATCCACCTAGTATGATTAATTGGGGCCAATTTTGGTGCAAAACCGACAGCCGTGCATTTGTTTGGGTACTGTTGGGCTTTAACAGTTGTATTAACCTTATAATGGGCCTCTGGATTATACTCAGAACCAGAAAAAATATTAAAGGAACCTGTCTGTTGGCTTGCTTGCTGGCCCATTCGACTCTGTTGGCCCAAGAGAGCTGTCAGTCTCATAAAATTCGACTCGAGTCGGTTGAGCTTCGCTTGAGTTGAGTCGTTTCCTTCGATCTGTTTGCTTGCCTCGGTCTGTCCTCCGTTGGTTCTTTTCGTCTCCCCCTGACTCTTATCTAGTGTTTCCACCAGATAAGCCATCCTTTGCTCCCCTTGGTTCCGACTACTGTTCGCTTGTCCTTTCCATTTCGGTCTGAGATGAGGGAAGAGGAACCAGCAACCATCCTTGAGATGGCCGTCCCGATTGTAGTGTGTGCACTTCTGTCCTGCACCCTTCTTACCTCTGTCCCGATTGTAGGCTTGAGAGTTCACGGCGTGGAAGACATGACTCTCTGGCTTCAGGTTCTGGTCAGAGACGTTCATTGCAACCCGCCTCGACTCTTCTTGCTGAATGCGGGCCGTCACACCGACAAAGGTCAGTCGCTCTGTGCTGTTGAGGATTTGGGCTCGTACTGAGTCATTGCGGAAGTTTTTTGGGTTTCAGACTTGCTCTGATACCATGTTGGTTATTTGAGACAGATGATGAAAAATAATTGATCTTTTATTAATTGATTTACAGAAGGAGAATTTCAAGTATTTATAGGCATGGCCTTAACGGCTCTATCCTACATGTTAGGAAACTTCCTAACGTTCTAAACATTTTATACAAGCCAATTACATAAAGATTTGCAACTCTAATCTCTATTGATTGGTGGACAACTTTCTTTCTAAATCTGACCTATGATGATATTTAATTTGAGGCCAGCTGTCCCTAATTCTTATTATTCTCAACAGATAGAGAGTTAATTAAACACTTTTCACATTCCGAATTTCATACACATCCAAATGCAAAGTTGATGAAACATTAATATCTTATTTTGTAATTTGAATTATATTATTTAAATATAAGTATCATAATAGTTGAATGTACACTAAATATATTCTTTTAAAAAATGATACCCCACGCAGCATCTATGCATGATAGAACGCAGTCGATACATAGAACCCAATGCATGCAGCATGCTACATCGATCCATGCTACAAATATAAACTGTTGTCTGTTGATATCATATTTAGATTTTTGGTGACGCTCAACGTTCGGTGCCTAGGTGGCTAGGTTAGGTCCAAGGAAAATTGACTTGACATGGACTTGTGCAGTGAGGTGGGGTTTGAATTGAGCTGGAAAGTGGGGTTATTATAACTGTTCAAAAAGGCTATTAGATCTCTTCATATACCTAATCATAATACATCATTTCCTTTATTTGTACATGTTTTGGTCCAGAGTCTAGCTCTTTAATCTCTACACACTCTTTTTTTTTTCCTGTCATAAATCCTGATGGCAGGAGCAGCTAGCATAAATTCATGCTATATCCTTCTCTATTTTGCATTTAACTATTTACATTTGTCTATCGTTCCATTTATTTATTTGTGGATTTAAGAGGAAAAAGTGCACGCATTCTTTAGCTGGATTGTTCATGAATCTACAATGAGAAAAACACTTTAATTAAATACTTTGTCACCAAAATAGCAACTTTTTACCAGTTTTTTACTAGCATATTTCACAATATCTTATCGTTAGTTTATCGTTAAATGAGTATAGGAGTTTGTTGGGTATAAGATTTTGGTTACATTCTCTGTATATATCCAATCACAGCAACTAGTAACTACCATGGATGTCTTTAGCTCAACTGGATTTGTCACATGTTTCTCAGGAAAAGACGAAAGAATCTTAAAAAACAAAGGAAAATATTATCAAAAGTATGATTCATCACATGTCCTGAATTATGGGCACTTATTTGATGCTAACAACTAAAATGAAATATCTTGCTATGATAAATGACAGTGGTAGCCTTGCTCTTATCCAAACAAACAGGCTAGCTAGTTATTCGCCTACTCTCTGTTTTTAACAATTATTCTAAAGCAAATTTTGCTAATACTTGCTAACATGATTGTTGAGTCTTGAAAATATTACTTCCATTCACACCATTTAATAAATGTTAGAATTTTTTTTCCACCTTATGTTCTGCATTATTCATTTGTATATTAAAAAATAAGTCCTACTCCATATGTAGGTATTTTATATGCAAAACTAACAAGTGTTTATAGTTAGCTTGGAAAAATATTATTATTATTATTCTTTTCTAACTAATTAAAAGTTCAAGTTGAATATTTTATCAAATATGTAGAACTCTTAAAATCCTACTTCTAGTAACCTGAGATATTAAAATATTGGGAAAATTTTGTTATCACTCAAAATTTGAGAAATCTCATTAATGCCACTCATAATTGATTTCTTTCATATTCGCCATCCAAAATCGCTGCTACATTCTTTTTTGTCACTTAAAAAAAGATAAAAATGCCCCTGTCATGGCTTCTTCTCCTCATCTTCCTCTTCTGTACCGACACCGGTTGGCCTTCTCCTTCCCAAAAATGATTTCAGAGTCAATTACGAGATCCTTTGAAGCAATACCGGCGGCGAGGTCGGTGGTGGCTGGGGTGAACTCGGACCCGAAGTAGCGACAAGGGCATTTTTGTTTTTGTTTTTTTGAAAAAATGGCAAAAAAGGAGGTAGCAACGATTTTGAGTGAGAAATATGAAAGAAATCGATTATGGATGACATTTCTGAGATTTTTCCAGTTTTCGATGACACAGAAAAAATTATCCCCACATGCACCCGAGGGTCAGCTGCACCCCTCAGGAAATAAAAAATGACCATATATTTGATTTTTTTCCTCAAAAAACGATCATGTATTTGAAATATTTTTCTACAAATGACCAAGTAAGATAATTTTTTTTAAGAATAAGCATCATTTCGAACCCTCCTGGAAAAAATCGTAAATCTTAAATCCTCTGGCTAAAATCCTGAATCCGTTCCTGAAAACACGCATCAAGTACAACACAATAAGGAGTACAATAAAAAAAATTTAAATTTTAGTTTTTCAAGTGATCACAAAAAAAGACTCTGCAACCATGTTTTTCTTGTAAATTTTGTTATGATATTTCTCACTGCATAAATATTGGATTTTTCATGTAACGAACCCAACCCATTGGTTGATGATCAGAGAAAAAAATAGTTAATAAAACATTCAATACTAATTTATTTATCTATTTATCGAAAAGAAAAACTTTAAAAAAAATCGAAATAAAAAACATATAATCCCCATAGAACTTCCAGTTTTATTGCTAACGTAAATAATTCTTCACGACTGATAAAAAGCATGCAGTGAACTTATTTCACACACGGACCTTGCTATAGTGCCCCTTGTTTTGCTCCCCACAGTGCCCCTCCACCTATGACAGTGGGGCCCACCACGTGGGTGGGACCCACCAGCACAGATGGTGGGGACACTGTGGGGAGCAAAACAAGGGGAATTATATATTTTCTCTTCACACAATTACCAAAAACCCGATAAATTTTAGAATTTTTAGGATGCTAACTTATCCATATATCAACTTTTTTAAACACAGAGAACTTCTTTAACTATGAAAAACTGAATCTCCTCGCATTTTTTGATACTGCAAATTTGCAACATCTCTTATTTTATATTTTATTTTTCTTAAAAAACAAACAAATTTACCCTCACTTCCAAGGGGACAATTTTTTATGTACCTGCACTGTGACAGAGACCATACTCTTGTTCATTTATGTGAATCAGAAACAAATATAATAGAACCCTGAAAAGATATATATTCTTCGTACGAGTATACGACTCTTTAGACTTTTATTTAAATTTTTTTTTGGCTACACATACATGGTCTTAAGTCTTAACCTATGTTTTAGGTAGCAGGGACCGCAGTCTGGTCTCTGGTGTATGGTTGTAAAAAGCTGTTTCTCACGACTCACATTTTGATTTATCAAATTAAAGAAGAGATCAATAGATCATGGATCGGATTTAAATTTATTTTATCTACACTTGACATTAGTGCCAAGCACTAAAAACTTGAGACATTCATTTAAAATTTTAAATTCATTGTATGTGCACTTGTTAATGGATGCCCACCTTTCAACTAAAAAGGTGACATTCCATTCCAGATTTCCATCCATAGTTTTCTGACCATTGTTGCAAATATTTCAAATAATTAAGGTTAAAGAGTAAAAAAGATATCCGGCAATTAACCATTTTTTAAGTATATAGTAATAATGCACCTTGAGTCGCTAACTAAAAGGGATATTTACTTGCGTAGTTGTAAATATTTAATCCAAGAGAATAGCAATGGAATACACAAAGCTGAATAAAGTGGAATAGTTTGACATTCTATTAATGATTTTGCATCTCTGAAAATCGTACCTCAACCTTTACTGAAGTACGAATAATTAAAACTAAATAGAAAAGCCTAGTGCCAGATCATACCAGAAGTATCCCCAAAAAAGAAATGAAAAATTTAATACAAAAGGAACATATGTGAAAAAAGAAATACGTTAATTGGGAGCAACCTGTTACCTATCTAATTAACAAGGGAAGCACCTAAATTAATAGGTTAGGCAAAAAGAAATATGAAGAAGGAATTAGATCAAGGTTGCTATCATGAAACTTCTATAGCATGTGTTGGCACTGTGCACTGTGCACTTTAACACTTTACTTTTGTTTTTCATTTATAAAGAGAAATACAAAAATATAACAATTCAATAATAATTATAGGAAAGACCTACTAAAGTTTGTAGTAGCATGTGAAAACTTGCTAAGGAGATCCTAAAGGGGCTTGTTGAAAGAGAGAGAATAAAAGCATTGTTGGTGTTTGTTTTGTGTGTTTATATGTTGACATCAAGTAGGTCCATTTTACATCTGTATAGTTGTTATATTTTGATATTAGAACCAGTTGCTTTGGATCAAGAATTCAAGGTAGGTAGTTGATCTGAGCACAGTTTCAATAGGACATGTTGCCTACTTAATATGCAACTACTAAGATTCAAGATACTTTTATATACTAGAACTAATGAATGTGCTGTTCCTTGAGAAAAAAATACCAACAAAAAGCTTTCTAATAAATTAATGAAAATTTAATCTGTGTATGTACCAGGGGCGACATGATTTCTTTAGGTACATATATAGTCGGGGCTAGGCCTGTTTTGCACGAACTCAGTCGAACTTGTTGCATTTTTTATATTGGGCCTCCTCAATTTGTTATATTGGACAAGATTGACTAGTATGTGTTGAATTTCTCCCAATTTAAACTCAACTGAACACCATGCTGGTAATGGTATCCATTGAAGCATTCAGCTGGAAGTCTGGAACGTGTCTTGCTATCTGATAAACACTGCGAATCTGCGATGCTCTTCTCTTCTCTGAACGAGCTACTGTTTTTTTTTGCCATAATCCAGGCCTAGAATGCAAAGTCAGGAGCCCACTATTTATTTGATCATTGATGGGGAATTGGGGATACTAACAAAACGCAGTCAAAGAAAACTATAAAGATGCCACTTGAGCCCAATCAGAAATGCACAGCAAAGGCCACAATTGGATGGCGGCACCTTAGAACCCAAAACTGAAAAAAACCCCAAATAAACATGAAGCAACGAGTAAGTCGGAACTTGGAACACTTTTGTTTGTACTAGAGGTTCCTCAAGTCAGGGTGAGTCGGGCCAGCTTGGGTGGAATCGGGTCGGGTCGGATTAATTTGACAGTCGACAAAAATCGGGTTGCGAGTCGGATAGAGTTTCGGGTCATCAGATGTCGAGAACTTCAGGTCTTGGGTCGGATCGTGTCGGTCTTTTTTCGGGTAATGGGTCGGGTCGCGTGAGATCGGGTCGGGTTTCGGGTCAGTCTGCATCGACAACTTTCGGGTCTTGAATCGGGTCTGGCGAGATGGAGTCGGATTGCAACGACAATATTCGAGTATTATTTTGAGTTTTAGGTTCAATCAGACAAGATTGGACTGCATTATTGAATTGTGTTATTAAATCTTGACTTTTTTATGTTAGTTTGTTAGCCAAATTAGATTATGATGTAGGCAAGATATGACTAGATCGATTTACAAGTTGTATCAGGTCAAGTCGGGTCGAGTCAAGTTGGGCTCGGGTCCTCATGTGTCGCGCCATCTTGGATTACGAGTAGTCTCAGATTACGGATCGTCTCGGGTCGGATCGGATCGAGTTCGAATTAGTTTGACTTTATCAAATATCTGGCCAGATCGGGTCGGGTCGGATCAGAGTCGGGGTCGGGCGGGTTTCTTGGATCGAGTCGGGTTCTGCCACTTGTAGTTTGTACTGTACAAATTGTACAACATGATGTATGTGTATGATGAAGGTACTCAACAGAGCAAATGTTCTGAAGAGAATAAGAATTTACTTGTTTGTCTAATTGTTTGGACTTGGTGGTCATTATGAATTGCAAGTAATCAAGTATAGTTGCTGGCTGCAAACTTAAAAGGGTCATGTGCATCTCTGTATGGTTGGATCTTATGTTTTCTTATGGTTGAGCTTTTCTCTAGAACAGCATTTTCTGTGCTGCATCTTTGTGCTTTGAATTGCTTTTTTATAATTTGTAAATAATAATAATTAAGATTGGTACCCTGCCTCGGGTTGCTTTTCTCAAAAAGAAAGGAAATGGCAAACTCTTCCCCAGTACTAGTAGCAAGGTATGAGTGTGCACAAGATTTTCTTTCTGCTGGTACTTCAGATTCAAATTACAGCACCATACTTTGTTTCTGAAACAAACACAACGCAGCATCTGATCAATTTGTCGACGTTGGGAACTACTCACCTCTGGTGACATCAATGAATTGATAACAACACTTTTATTTTAAAATAAATATTCCATATAGAAATAAGAGCAGGTGCAAACTCTTGTGCAGGGACCTTCAATATTCTTCCATGTTTATTTTGGAAAAACCAATCAACTAATAAGGATTAAGCACTCTTATCAGAATATTGGGGATGGTTATAGACTAAGCATTAGTAATCTAAAGAACAAACTAGTCTCATTTTAATATTTTATTGACACTATCTGGAAAACCTATGATTGCAATGATATAGAGAAAAAGCCCACTACAGGTGGCTAACTATTTATATACACATAACTCTTTTCTCTCTTTCACCCTTCCAAATATCCATATGTTTCTTTAATATTGATCCATCTATAAATAATGAAATAAGTTTAGTTAGCAAACTGTTCTGCATGAAAACAACCATAAATAAACTACTGTCAATGTATCAAAAGAGTTACCATCTATTCTTAACTAGAAGCACAAGTAGGCTTGCGAGGGGGCAACTGATGATGCGGAGTTCTCTGCAACAAAAAGTTTGCTTTAGTTATTCCTTCCGAGAAACAAATATCTTTGACAATTACATTCCAAATAGTAAAATGGAAAAAAAATACTATTTGTCAACGTCAAGATATAAAGTTTGTTATCTTGTCAACCATATAATATTCAAATATCAGGAGAAAATGTCTGTTCAAAACCAGTAGCATAGTATTTGCTTTTCTTTTGCTTTGCTTACGAAAGAGAGGAGAATATTTACTTTGAAGAGGAATAGTTTCAACGGAAGCAAAGTTAAAAAGGATAGAACATCTGACCTTCAACTTGGGTTTCAGAGATTCCACAGCATTCCTTGAATTGTTGTTGTTTGCTCCTTGCTAATAAGATGTCATTTACACACAACTCAGATATAACACATAGAAACAAAACTTGCTTATCATAAAACATATACACACAGAACTCAGAACTAATATCCATCTTATTCTATTATTTTCATATTATACTAATCCAAAAAAGAAGTTGCAATTTGATACCTTGCCAAGGACCCAATCAGCAGAGTCAAAATAGGCCCTTTCATGATCCTGCAGAAAAGAGATGTGAAAAAGAAGAATGAGACACTTGCATAATTAACAAAAAAGTGCTCCTAGCTCTTATTGATTTCCTAAGAAAGACAAAAGAAAAAAAAGTACATTAATGACCTTGAATAGCCCCAGTATTTTGAACATGTATTTTTTCAGGATAAATCTGCTTCACAATTTAAATTGCAATAGCAAAACATAATAGTGTGGATCACTTATTCAACTGTTATTAAATCATTCATATATCTTTTGTATTGTTCCTAATTATGATTTATGTTGCCAAGATAGTAGGCAGTGAACGCACTTTTGAGATCAAGGGTTTCTTCGGAGCAATTCCACCATATTTCTTCTCTGTATTACCCTGAAATGAAAAGGGATATCAGGATTATTAAATTTAGACTGAAAAAAAAACAATCATAAAAAAAGTCATAATAATTTCATAATACTGTCTCAAACTTTGCTCAAAATAAATTACTCAAAGGAGGTACAGACGTACAGTACTGGTGTATTTATTTTTAGCTCAATCAAAAGCATCACAAATCAATGCGGAAAATGAGGACAACAACTCGACTGAATTTAATCAATATAAATATTCATTTTCAGTAGAATATTAGTATTTTATTCGTTTTATCTAATAGAAAATTACGTTTAGGCCCTGTTAGTCGATTATAACTAGAAGTTTTCGGATTTTTATATATTTATGTGCTTATATACAAATACTGACAGCAAATGTCTGGCAAATGATTAATCCACATAAACTGATTACCAAACTAAAGCAGAAAATTATTCCAAACCTAAACTCGCGAGGGCTTAATTGAGAAAAACGTAAAATAAAAATGTGAAAAGCCACACCTCTTTCCCTTGAGAATTGAGCTTTCCTCCATTGCAATCCGCCATCTCTTTCCCTACTCTCTCTAGTCTCTACTCTCTACAAAACTATTTCGCACCGATCAATCCCAAAAAAACTTAGAAAAAAGGGATGAAAGAGGTGAATTATTTCTCTCCTTATTTTTCGAATTAACTGCTGGTTGTTAGAGGAAACAGAGACGGTGAAAAAGGGCTGATAGAGGTAGGTAAGGAGGTTAGAACAAACCTTGTAGAAGCAAAGAGAGAGAACGAGAGAGAAGAAGAGAGATGTGAAGAGAAAGAGGGGCAAAATTTAGAGGCGTAATATAGGAGCGGGGGAAGGAGCGCAAAGAAAATAAAAAATAAAACAAAGGTTATACTTGTATTATTATATCTATATTGGTAAAATAATTAAAAAAAATAAAGGAGGTTGAGAACTTGAGTGTGGTGCGAGGAAAATAAAACATGGGAATATCGTGACCAAGATTTGAAAGGTCCGTAAATGGAAAGTTATGGTTTATTATACTTTAGAGAGGCGTTTTGTAATTATTTAAATACAAATATAAATATTGTAAGGGTTCTTTTAGCTATAGCTCATAGCTTGAATTCTTGAAATATAGGAAGCTTTACTATTTAAGAAGTGCATGAGTATTATCTTGCAAAGATCTAAATAATTGCTACAGTTTTTTCTATCAGGTGAATGATGTACAATGATTGCGAATCTTATTTGTTTACCAACAATGAAAAAAAATCAGAGTATTAGTTAAGAATTTAATCACATCTATTTAATACTTAAAAAATATTTGTCAGAGAAAATGTGTTCAGTCTAATTATACCCATAAATATGTAACTAAATGTATGGTCAATGGGATAAGATCCCTCAAAAAAAATTCTTAGGATAACAACCTTTCCATCATCAGAGATAATTTTAGTTTGAAACGCAGACATTCAAGATATGATCTTTACGGTATATTAAAATGCAGATTGCGTACCTGAAAAATGATTACATTTGATTCAAGGTTTATTGGTAATTAACATATTAAAAATGTCCAACACTATGATCAGGGGCGGATCCAGAATTCTCGTTAGGGGGTTCAAGATTTACGGTATTTTCCAGGGGTTCGAAATGATGGTTATTCTTAAAAAAAATATATTTTACATGGTCATTTATGCAAAAAAATTTCAAATATATGATCATTTTTTAATTTTTTTTAAAATATATGATCATTTTTGAAAAAAAAATTTCTGAGGGTTCAGCTACACCTCTGATGCAAGGTGGCTCCGCCACTGACTATGATCCGTATTGATTTGTTGACTTCGGATTGAAATATAAAAATCAGTCCAATAACATAAATTTGGTATACACATTAATTTACTACACTAAAGATGTTCTTAAGTTTTTTTTACAATATTTATGCTTGATGGGAAAGTATGTTAAAACGTCAAAAAGTTCTTGGTTTGTGAATTTGAAACCCGAATGCGTATTTTAGCTATTGTGATTTATTTAGATAAATATGAAAATTCAGGTCTTCAAACTTTAAATATACATCACGAAATTTTCAGTCGGATTTCAACTTTGTCACATTCGAGATGAAGAATAATTATTAGTTATGTTTTTTTTAAAGAAAAAGTGAGATCTTTGTCTCAAGTTTAATTTTTTTTTATCTAAAATTTTGTGAATTAAATTTTGAACCTACAACCTCTCAACTATTAATTATGTTAAGAGCAACCATTATCAAAGTGGTCTACAAAACACTTTTGACTCGTTAGAGGCAAAAATGTAATGGTTGATAGTTACATTTAGTGTTTGGCTACTAACTAGTCGTTAGTATTAATTTTTTGGTTGATTTTTCAATTGCATTTATATTTTTTTTAGATAAAGATGAGAGTCAAATTACTCAAATTTAAATGATCTTGTCTCTTTAGTCGAGTTTCGAACTCAAGACCTCTCATACAGAGATCGTTACTCTTAGCTATCAGACTAAGGGCTGGTTCTTTCCAATTGCATTTATAGTTAGTAGTAAATTTTGTTGGTTGATAATTATTGTTTTTGGCTTGCTTACTACGTACAGGTCGTGGCTCGCAAACTATCGCTCACACATTATGTTTAGAGTGCATCTTGTTGTCTAATTATATGTCTACCATTTTATTTGATTTTTTTTAGAAAAAGTAGGGGTATAATCCCCCCTAATTTCATTAATAAAGCATTTATTACAATTTCTTATTAATCGTTATGTACATGTAGCAGCAGTTAATTCATTTATGTGAAGAAAAAAACAAAAAAGAAGACTGTCGCTTGTGGTACAATTTTGAGACTTCCTGCCAAACAGCCGTCTACAACACTCACGCCATATTACAAATGTTGTTGTTATTTCTAGCCTTGCCCAAGGAGTAGCCGCCCAACATGACATAAGTTCACGAGAGTTACTTCTGGAGTAAGTGTTGGCCAGTTGGTTTTTGGGCGCAATCGGGTGATTTCTGCTCGTACTTGTTGTGCATAGGCACAGTCGTTGAACAGGTGCTGGGATGTTTCACACTTTCATCGTCTACATAGCACATGTGGCAGTTGCTTGGCAAGGTCCAGCCCCTTTTTGCTAGATTGTTCGCAGTTGTGAGTCTGTTTTGAAGTAATAGCCATGCAAATATTTGGACTCGGGGAGGTGCCAGTATGTCCCAGACTCCTGTTATACCTGATGAGATAGTTGGCCCGCTTGTTAAGATTCTGTATGCTGACCTGCTTGTGTATGTGCCGCTGTCTGTTCTTGTCCAGGTTGTGGTTGAAAGTTTTGATGCTTCGAAAGCAAGGAATAAAATAAAATTGTATTCATCTCAAAACAAATGATCTAGCTATTATAAGTGTGAATTTGCCTAAATAATTAAGGAATAATATTATACCTTATGATTTGATCTCCAAATCAAATCGAGTAGGGTTGTCTTGCTTAGCAACTTCTTATTCCCTATGCCTTGTTTCGTTGGTTGTGCTTAGCTCGTCAACCATCGAGCCTCCTTAGGTATCTACCGAAAGATTAAAGAAACACTTGTATCTCTAAGGCTAGTAAGAGAACAACAAGTGGTACCTTAATCCTAGTTTCAAAACCTTCTTCAAAATTTTAGAAATTTTAATGGAGTTTTTATCTCAACACATGAGAGAAAAATTGAGAGAGAGAGACACACACACAAATTTCAGCCAAGAAGTTTAAAGCTGAAATTCTAACCTTTGGATATTAAATCTTCCATAGCTCTTTGTAGGTAACTCCAAACGACTTCAGACTTAAACCATTGGATTCTAGACTCAAAGGGCTTCAATTTTCATAGGTCATACATTCAGAATGGTTGAGGTTTTCCCTTTCAAAATCCTGTTTAAAGTTACCTTAATAAACTGTCCAAAAGTTTCTCTCATCTTTAATGAAAATTGATTAGGTTTAATGATATACTTCAATATTCCTTTAATTATATCATTATTAATCAATTATCCCCAGCAATTTTATGGCCTATATTTGGGCTTTGGGCTTTGGGCTTAAACATATTAATCATATTAATATTTAATTAAGTCCACAATCCCATATATTAAAATGCCAACATATAAATTAATATCCAATGTTAATTTATATGAATCTCTCATATGCCAAAATTCATTTAAAATATGTCACACATACTTTAAATATTACTAGGATTATTTTACAATATTTTTTCTTTTAATCTTTCATATGTGTGATCCTATGGGATCCCATCATTATGGCAATGAAACTAAACATTTTAATTTCATAAATCAAGGATACAACTAGCCATGGTATATTGATTACCCAAATGATGTAGATGAAAAAGCACAATGCAAAATCATGATCATGTAATATTAAAATATTATTGTGTCAATTCCTTGTCTCATGATATCAAAATAATTGCAAGATAGGAATGTGTCATCCTTGCTAATTATTCTTTCTTGATTTTCTAAAATTTAATTATGATATGACTAACACATAATCATATTGCATGCCCATAATACAAACTTTATCATGGGGCCCAGAGATATCATCATCTATATCATTTATAGAGGACAATGTTATCTTGATGCGTATAGTTCCTCCACACAAGTTATACACATTGCAGTAACTGTCTATATAACTCATAGTTAAAGTGAGCGTTGGACAGTACCAACGATGTATATTTCTCATGTAGGAAATATAAACATCTCAACCCTAGAATTCATGACACAAATGAAATATCAATGACACGTAACACAATCCATGTGATATTTCATTTTTGAGTTTGTCTAGTGCTATACATCTCGATGTATACACTTGTGTGATTAGCATTGACAACTCTTTGTCATATGATCTGTAGAATGTGATCATCATCTAATTCGACACACTGATCTTATATTGGTCAATTAGTGTTCCTTGCTAATTACCAAGATCAAAGACTTTTAAGAGTAATTATATTTATTGCATTGGTGAAATTCTACAATCTAGGTCATCAACCCAAATAATCCACAAAATATAATAACTCAAGGAACAAAATGATATAATCATTCACTAATAAACTAAATAGTCAAACATATGATTTGGGTCTAGAACACCAACACTAATAGTGGTTCCCTGCGTCCGCCTCGTAAAAGCTAGATAGTGAGGTGCCAGCTTTTTAATGTTTTTCCATAAAGATGTTGTGTTGGTGCTTTCCCAAGGTGGTGTTTCCCTACTCCCGTACCACCATGGCACATCGATTGTCTTCCATTTGAATGGCCATCTCAATAGTAGGCTTATATTTTCCAAATGTAAATCACGAACTCCTAGACCTCCTTGTGATTTCGGTTTGATTACTGTTAAACAGGCGACCATGTTTAAGCCTCTGTGACCTAGTGCTTCTGTCTTATGCCCATGCCAGATGAACCGGCGTCTCACCTTGTCTATTTCTACAATTACTCTTCTTGACAGGAGGAATACCATCATATAGTATGTTGGAACCGCGGAGAGGACAACATTGCACAGGGTCACCCTACCCCCCATCAATAGCAGCAATGCCTTCCAACCCGAAAGTTTTTGCTTGATTTTTTCAATGAGCGGTGCAAAGTCTAACTTGGACAAGCTCTTGTCCTTAAGTGGCAGACCAAGGTACCTGATCGAAAAGGACGAGGCCTTGCAAGGTAGGGCGCTGGCTAAGGTTTCAGTCTGGAATGGTGATGCCGTTGTCAGCAGGATTTTTGTCTTGTCGAGGTTTATGTTCATTCCAGATATGTTGCCGAATACGTCCAGGATGAGTTTGACCAATCTGATTTGCTGGCTTGATGGTCTGAGTATTAATAGCTTGTCATCGGCATAAGACAAACATACCTGGTGAGTCTGGGTGACAGGTCGGATCAGATTCTGGGTTGAGAGCCTTTGCAGCCAGGTTGGCAAAAAGTCTGCATGCAGGACAAATAGTAACGGTGCAAGTGGGTTGCTTTGTCTCACTCCCCTTTTGAGGATTATCCTTTTCCCCGCCACAGAATTTACGATTACTCAAGAGGTTCCTGGCAAGATTAAGTTCTTTATCCATAGTTGCCACTAGCGTGGAAAACGCTTGGCTTCCATGACTTGCAGTAAGAAATCCCATTTTATCGTGTCAAATGCTTTCCTGATGTCCAGCTTCATTACTGCGATCTGTTTCTTTTGTTTAGTGGCTACATGGATGATTTCCTGTGCGTGAAGGAAACCTTCGAGGATGTTCCCGCCCTTAATGAATGCCGTATGTGCTCGATTAACCGTGTTGTCGAGGTCCGACTACAGCCTGGACGCTAGTATTTTCGAGAGGATTTTTTGAATACCGTTAACCATGCTTATCGGTCTGAAATCAGTGGGGGATGTTGGGCATTCAGATTTCGGCACAAGAGCGATGTAGGAGTCGTTCAGTGGCGCCAACGTTAGGTGCGGCTGTTGTAGTACGTGCTTGTATGTACTCAGTAGGTCCGGTGCCAGGAGGTTGACGATTTTTTTGTAGAACTCTGTCGTAAATCCGTCTGGTCCTGCAGCCTTGTTTGCTCCTAGTGACTTTATTGCAGACTTTAGTTCTTCTTCTGTCAATTCTGCGAGTATGCGAGTAGAGTGTCAGCGTGTTGGCAGTGTGATTCTTGAAAAAGTTCCTCCATTTCGAATTGTTGTGTTGAGTTGCTAGTCGATCCCATGTGCTTGCAGAAATAGGAGAAAAAAGTTTTTGCCTTGTCCTTTTCGCTTGTCATTTCCCGCCCGTTTGTTGATACCGACTGGATCCAGTTTCTCCTTTTTTGAGCCTAGGCCACTGAGTGGAAGTACCTGTTGTTTTTGTCCCCCTTCTGGATCCACTGTCGTTTTGCTCTTTGTCTCCACAGGGCCTCCTCATCTTTGTGCAGGTCACTTGTGCGTTGTTTGATGAAGGATCTCAGCAGTTCTTCTAAAGCAGTGAGTCTTCGCCTTTCTCCTGCTCTGTCCAGCCAAGACAATGTCGTGTAACAGGACTCAAGGTTCTGCCTAATGTTCCCGATCCTATCCTTTGCCCATAGTCTGACTGCCTTTCTTAATGATGCTAACTTTACCACCAGTTCAGATGGGGTAGAGGCCGTGGGGCTACTGTTCTAGTTCGTTGCCACTACTTCTGTGAATTCTGGTTTTGAAAGCCAAAAGTTCTCAAATCTGAAGGTGTTTGGGAGTGGGAAAGCCGTTTGGAACTGGCAGAGCAAGAGACAGTGGTCGGATACTGTTACTAGGAGGGCGATTTGCTTGGTATTTGGAAATTTCTCACTCTAGATGGCATTTATTAAGAATCGATCTAGGCGCTCATGAGTTGGATTTGGCCTATCGTTTGACCAGGTAAACCTTCGGCCTAACAGTGGGATGTATATTAGTTCAAGTCTGCTTATCAGTTGCTAGAAGTGTCGGTTGGGCTGCCTCCTGTCGTTGGATCTGTCTGCTTTGGGGTGATTCGAATTCTCTCCAGTGTTCTGGGTTATCAGGGTCCAAGAGATCAATTACAGGTGGCTGCTTTGTGCGTTGGTGTTGGATTGCGGGCTCCTAGCCTAGCAAGGTTAAAAGCAGCTATTGGTTCGGGCTCTGTACTCTGGTATGGATCAGAAGGCCAGTTTCTTGGGCCTTTGGGCTTTGGTGAATTCCTGGGGCGACATTTTGGACAGGCAGGACTGTTCCAAGGACAGGCTGGACTGTTCCAAGGATTGATGGCGTGAGAAAGAAGTTCATCAGCGTCTGCAGGGCCGTACGTACGGGATTTTCAGTTCGCCGTGCCTGCATGGTTTCGGTTGTTGGATCTTTTGTGGTTTGCGGTTTGTGGCTATTCGTGGTTGGGGTTGGATTCTGAGAAATCTGTTGAAGGGATTGCCAGTGGTCGGGGGAGTTGCCGAGCGAGTGGAGTAGCTTGAGCGGGAGGATGGTGAAGACGACCTTCCTTGTGGGTTGTAAGGGTATATGTCAGTGTCATGGCCCTGTGGTTGGGTGTCTTGCTTCGTTGGCGGTGGGAAATCTTCGTCTTCCTCCGGCATGAAAGGCATATTGGACCAAGGCCGCCATTGGGTGATTGTTATTTCCACCGGCGCTACATGCTTACCCTCTTTATACATACAAGTGATTGGTATTCCTCGAGGGTGCTTTGACGCGATTAGGGCTTTGATGCACTTGTCGTGGCCAATTTCCTTTCCAAAAGGCATGATATGAATGGGGTATCCGAAGTGTGAGAGGATGGAGATTACTGCAGAGGTGTTGTAGGCTTGTAATGGCATTCCATGAAGTTTAATCCAGGTTTGGTGGGTTGGGGGTCTGTTGTCATTCTAAAGCTTGGTACCCACTCGTGCACTCTGAATCGGGTTTGGGAGTCTTGGGTGGTGTAAGTGCCGTACTAGACAGCCTTGTTTCTTAGGTGTACATCCGAGCGGAGTACCACATAAGGAGTTGCTGAGGCCGAGAGTACTTTGATGTCTTCTGAGTGACAGCGGTTGGTGACGCTTAGGGCATGAGTGATCTGGCCTGAGAGATCTGACAGGACATGCCTCGATGTGATGATGATGAAGCCAGCCGTCATGAGATGGTTGTTGCATGGCACGATGATGTCTTCGGCTTGGTTGTAGATCTCCCTCTGCAATGGTCTTTCTAGGAGAAAAGGTTGCCTTGCCATTTGGTCTCTGGAGGTTGTGGGGGCGTGGTCTAATGTGATGGGTGTAGTGTGGTTCTGTGGGTCTGTTGTAATGGCTGCAGAGTGGTTTGGTGGGGTTTGATTATCCTTTGGGTTGTTTGTTTTTGTTTTGGATAGTGATGGTTTTGCTGCTTTGGGTTAGACTGTTTGGAGGCTCGTTCTTTGATGGGGCATGATATTCTTTTGTGGCCAAGCTCGGCGCAGAGGTAACAACGGAAGCCTATGGTGCAAAACTTCTGGATGTGACCTTTTTGGAGACACTTGTAGCACGTTAGTGGTGGTCTGGGTGTAGGGAGCTTCCTCGGGGTTGCTGTCTTCCACTGAGATGTTGGGGTGTGGGGTTTTACAAATTTTGGGCGACGATCATTAATGTGCTGTATCGGAATACGGAGCGGTGCTTTGGGTGTAGGTTTCCTTGGAGGTTGTTGTGGGACTCATTGGAGGAGCTTGTTGCTATTGGTGGGTTTTAGCGGCTCTTTGTATTCTAGCTTGGTGGGGAAGGTGAAGGAGCCTAAATATATTAGGTGTGTGGGTTGGTTGTTTGCTGGTTGGGTAGGGTGGCTGTTTGCTGGTGGTGGTGAAGCTTTGGTTTCGATTGCAGTGGTGGAGAATTGGAATCGCCATGGTAGTCGCCTCGGTAGTAGCTCCGCCATTCTCTCTACGCTCCAAATAAGGCCTAAATGATTTTATTTTATTTCTATTGGAGTTTTTATATCAGAGGTTGAGTTTGACATCCAATTTTTAAAATGTTGATATTTCTTTTTCGTTGTTTAATGAGACTTGAACTCGCAATCATAACAGTAGCGACGGTTATGGACAAATTCAGAATTTTCGTCAGAAATGTTCAAGATTTATGATTATTTTTTTCAGAATGTTCAAAATGATGCATATTCTTAAAAAAATTCATATTACAAGCATATTTTAAAACAAAAAAATCAAATACAAGTTATTTTTGAAATATTTTTCCAAAAAATGCAACTGGCTCCCTAATTGCACGTGACTTCGATACAGACGACAGTGTTACTCACTAACTCACCATTCATACTGGATACTATGTTGTACCATTACATTCGGTAGCTACAATTATATATTCGTCCACTGAAAATATATTATTTTTTATCATTGAAGTTTAATCATTTATATACAAATTTCCCTAGATAAATAAATTATTAAATTTCAGTTGTCAATAATTATGTATTTACAATTGAGAGCTATTTGGTTTTTGCAGGTATAGAGGTCAATATATAATAATTATAAACTTCATGTTTCTTATTTTCATTGACTAGTTGGAACTTGGAAAACGTGTTATGTTGAATCATAGCTTCACCGGTAGATCCTTTTAGCAGTCGCTATGTTAGAAGCGAAATGTTTCCTAATTAGATGGCGGATTAGAAATATCACACCAATTAACTGAGCTGCGAAGAATAGAAACTTAAATGGCCTTTCTAAAATGTTCTACTATATTTTCGGAAACCAAATCAGTTATTGCGCAATACGTAAAGCAACGCAACAACTGTAGTCATCAGATCTTCTTTAACTGCATCAAAATTTGTGTCTGCTTTTGAATCTTTTCTGATTTTCATTGCTGACGATCTATTCGAACTTGACGATCAATTCTGACCGTTTTTTATTCTAGCACCGTACTGCACTACAACAAAGTCGGACCCATATTTAATATTTTCAGGGTCTTTCCCATACTTGATCCTATTTAAACGGCTGTCAATGCCTTTCAAAAAATCACAGAGAAAATTATATGAAAAATAGTGTAAATAAAAACAATGCAGAAACGTGCACGTTTTGTGTGTACCAGTGTAGACCGTGAATTGCTTAGTTGGTTCCTGTCTCACGCTGTCTTGCTCAAATTATTCGTGGGAAAAGGAAAAAGGTAGACAAAATTGTTTATTTATTCCTTCAGATGAGTTATTTTGTAATTATAATTATGAAAAATATTTGAAAAGTAATACAAATTATTAACATATTTATCAGAATTGTTAAAAAAAATTATGTGAAGTTGTGTATTTGTTAACGAGTGAACAATTTGAATAGACCGCTTAGACGGTCCTTTTTTATACACGTGGCCACGTGGCCACGTGGGAGGATAGAAACTAGAAAGCATATGCATCTTATATTCTTATTCACTCAATTTAAGTGCCAAGGCCCCAGAACTAGAAGGTAATATCTTATTTTATTAAATAGAACGATTTATTACGGCATTGTCATATTACTTGTGTACGCACTTGTGTGCCGATTTATGCTCCAATGCGTTTATATTTATCGCACTCCAGTTAAATAAATTATGTCAAATATATAATCAATATCATCAATTATTAAAATATTTAATTTTATACATGTATCATAAGTCATAACTAACTAGTACTAACTTGCTATTTTCTTTATCAAATTAATACCACTGGAAAAACCTTCCTATGCATATACTCATAAACAAAAAGAATTCAGAATTTTAGTCAGAGGGAGCAATACCTAAAATTTTTAGTCATAACTAACTAATACTAACTTGCTATTTTTTTTTTCAAAAAAACGAGAATTGAATTTTTTCTATTTTATTCGGTCTCAAGTTCAACCAACTATTTTTGTCTTTTTGATATTTTCTATTGTTTAATTATTTTCCCCTTGGCTTCTGGTAAATCCGGGTTTGTTGCATCATCCCCCGGCCGCCTATCCGTTTCTATGTAAGCCCTAAGTCAAGATATAAAACCGTGTGGCTTATAACTGCGAGTCGACCCCACACAGTGCCAAATAAGTAACAATGGTGCTCTGTGTGGAATTGAGATGGGGATGACTCGTCACACGATCGAAGTACGGAGAAGTTCACATTATTTATATCTGTTTGATACGTACGTATTGTTTATTCTTCCATATCCTATTCTTACGTGGCTATCTTTTAGTCCTTGGTCAAATAATTTTACCAGGAAAATAATGAAATTGTTTGTTGTGGTGGTTCCTCTCTTTCTCCTTCACCTTTAAATGTTTGGATGATAATTTTCATAAGAAAAAAATGAATTTGTTTTGGAAGAAATTTGGATACTTAAACAAATAGATACACTGAATATTCTAACTCATATGGACCGTTCAACCATTTAGATTGGAGAAAAATAATTCTTTGAAAAACGCATAAAAAAATTAAATTAAATTACTTTTTACGAATCTCGATAAATTAAACGACCCACATAAGTTAGTATCTAATATACCCATCTTTTATAGTATCCAAATTTTTTCCATTTATTTTATATCAAAGACAAAATTGATATAGTTATTGTTAATGACTTAATGCCACTATATGTTAATAAAAGAAAACTGTGACTTCATATGTGCTCTTTTGTAATTTTCCCTAAAAAGATATTAACATAAGAAAACTGAATTTCAAAATAAGTTAGTTCCTCCAAAAAAATATTTGAAATTTGAAAATAAGCAACTTTCGAGTATTAAATTATGCGCAATACATGCAATTAACTAAGTTGCGTCATTGTGGGCTAATACAATTATACAAATTAAATTTTATACAAAAGAAAAACATAACACACTGGGCAAAGAAGACACATTTTTAATGGAAACACTGATCACACGTTTTGTTATCCTCTAGAGAATTTCGAGACTTGATTCTCATCTTCATTAAAATAAAATATAACACTTTTAAACAGGGAACGGAAAACAAAAAGATAAAAAAGCTGAAAAACCTATTGAAATATGTACTAATTATGAGGAAGCTGATAAACAGATATCGTATCACTATTTTATACTCAGTTATTATTATTATTATGCATGTTAAGAGATATATTATGCATAGTGTTTTCGTTAGATTGCATGTTAATTTGTTCTTAAGTTGTTATGCATATTAAACGTTTAATTTATTATGTGTATTAAGTGATTACCATATATATCAAAGCACTTAATATGTATTATTTTTTTCAAAATAAAATAACATGTAACAAAACTAGAAATAACATATATAATAAAATACATTACGTACATAATAACTGTGTATCAAATTGTGTATTATCATAATAACCAAAAAGAAAAGCTATGTAATCTCGTGTCTGCTTATGATGCACTATTACAGATTTGGCTTTTAATACCGGTCAAATATGACCTTTAATATCGGACCTAGGGAGGGTGTTATAGGGAATTGTTAATGTTGGAAGCACCCGCTTTTAAATATCAGACTTTAATACCGAATCTTAGTAAAATGTCATTATTAAAGATCCCTTTTACTATCGAACAATAATACAAGTTCGCTATTAAAGACTCATTTTAATACCAGACCTTAGTAAAGGTCGGAATTAAAGAACCTTTTTAATACCGGACCTTAGTAAAAGGTCGATATTAAAGACACATTTTAACACTGAACCTTAGTAAAAGAATGGTATTAAAGATTCCTTTTTAATATTGGATCTTAGTAAAAGATCGGAATTAAAAAGTCTAAAAAAATAAAAATAAACGAAAATGTAGCTGCATGCGTGACAGCTACGATGTGACAGATTGACATATATTTTTTTTGCAGATATGTTTTTTTATAAAATATAATTAGAAGAAAGACTTACTATTTGCAAATATGTTATTTTATTGTTGTAATATATTTTTTCAAATACGTTGTAAGACTTACATATTTTTTGCAATTCTTTGAATAATTTTTGTCAGGTTATATGTCTACAAAAAGAAAAAGCAAAAAAAATTATGAAAATGATTTTGAAAGCAAAGAATGCATACTAGTTATATTTTTCTTTCAATTTGCTTCATTTTTCCTCCAAATTCAGATAGAGAGATAGAATAAAAAAGCTTGATATTTCCTCCAAATTCAAATATTTTTTATTTGATTTTTTGAGAGATATAGAGAAATGAGAAATAAAAATTAAAGTGATCAGATGAGAGAGAGAAATGGGTAGAGATGAATTATATAAAGAGAGAGATGAGAGGGATCGTGAGATTTTTTTGGAGTGATTTCGAAGTGTTGGATAGTTAGAATGGACGCTGCAGATTTAAGAAAATAGGAGCGATCCTTGGTTTACTTTTAATATCTGACCTTAGTAAAATGCCGGTTTTAAAGACCCCTTTTAATATCCGACGTTAGTAAAGGCCGGTATCAAAGACTCATTTTAATACCAGACATTAGTAAAAGATTGGTTTAAAAAACCCCTTTTAATACCGGATTTTAGTAAAAGATCGGTTTTAAAGAACGGACTTTAGTAAAAAATCGATATTAAAGACTCTTTTTAATACCGGACTTGACTAACGTCCGCTATTAAAAGATTTGTATAACCTCATTTTGTTAATGATAAGTATTAAATATTGTAAAATAATTTTCAAAATTTTATTGAAGGTCTTTAATAGCGGCTCTACAGTATATAGTATGTGGGATATAAAAAATGAAGGTATTAAAGGTCAGAATACAAACTTGTTCGCTGGATTGCCTCCTAATTAAACCAATCTCAAAGTAGTATGTTAAGTTGGGAAGGATAGAGATGGAGACTCAAATTAAATAAGCAGAGAAAAGCAAATGCGGTTTAATCTCAGAAGCCTCTCTCTTTCGGATCCGTATCTGCTGCTCTTTTTGATAAGAGCAGGATCCTGCTCTCTTCCATCTCGACTGTCCAATTTTGATCGGACTGTTCACAGATGAAAATCAGAGAACTGTATATTTTATAAGTTTTAGATCTGAAAATTTAACGGTCCAAATCAGAAGAACAGAATCCTGCTCTTGCTAAATAAGAGCAGCGGATACGATTCCCTCTCTTTCAGTCTTTCTCTTGGTGTCTTAAGAAGCAATCAAGATTCGGCATCTGGCCCCGCCAAATTGAATATGTGATATTGTTTCATTCTGCAAGCGTGGCAAATCACGAGTGGCGTCTGAAAATGGTAGGGAATATTATTTTAAATAATATATATTACCGACATAAATTTTACACGAGGAAAGTGATAACTAGACATGTTTACACTTCACACTAAAAGTTTTCGTACTGGATATCATGTTAAAAATACTTAAAAATATAAATTTATATTTCTTAAATATATGTAGTAAGAAATGAATATATCATGAGAATTTGTATACTGAAATTATTATGGACTTTATTTTTTAAAACAGTCGAAATAAATATTCTAGCAATCTCCATTTATAGTAACATTATGCTATTTAAGAGTTCCTTTTTTCATTATTCTAAATAAATATATTTATCTAATCTAATATACTCATGGCGCAATATTTGTACCACTGTTCATTTCTACAGTGCGAATGAACAGTATATTAACTGTTCACTGCTACAGTAAAATCTCTGTTTTTTTTCCTCTCTTTTTTATTTTATTTTCTTTGCGTGTAAGATTGACTGTAGTATTTTTTTTTTATTGATGCTCTAATTTAGATCTAATATAAATTTTATTGTCGTAATACAAAAGTATAAATTTTAACTTTTTCACGCTGAACACGAGCCTATTTAATAGTTTTACTCATGGCTTCGAAAGTCTTGTAGTCACAACTAACTTTTGTCTAGTTTTCAAAATTCCATGTATCCTGTCTTCTGCATTGTTTTTTTTTCACAATTCATTCACCTGTAAATATTCGAAGATATATGACGTTGAACCCTAATGTCATGTCAATTGTCATTATGCGACGGCTCTATTATTAATTCAACAGCTCCTGATAAAAAAATGATCATAATAGGGTAATAGCTTTTCTCTGGAGCCGCCAGTTTAATTTGCAGAACCCTCTATTAATAAAATTATAGTAAGATATAAAACATTTAGAGTGATATTCTGTTATTTAGTGAATGAAATATTCGGAGAAGAAACTCTTTTTATATAGGCTACAAGATTTTGTGTAGATTTTCAAAAATACAAAACAAATACTTACAAAATTTTAAAAATATAAAATTTTGGTATACCATAAGATTTTGACATAAAAAAATTATTGAGCATGATAAATCGAAATTCTAACCGTCTGTTTGTGTGATTTAATGATCAAGCACCGACTCCTTGGTGCTTGATCAAGCACCATAGCCCAGTTCTTTATATAATTTACTCAATGGATAACAGATACGATATAGATCTTATCATTACCCGATAGAAGTCTAAGCCCCAAATTTCATTAATCACATATGCATGATTATCATGGACTAATAAAATGTTTATTTTTATCTTTTTATTCTATAAATTATCTAAATAACATAGATACTATAATTACATTAGGAGTAAAATGCAAAGAGAAATTCATGGAAAATTGAAAACAAATGATATCAATTCCTTTTTGTTTGTTTGTGTGTGTAGCAGTGTAGGAGCATGTCCACTTTATTACGTGTTTATTGAAGCAGAAAATTTTACGGCTGATTTCATCATAGAATACTGTTTTACGATAGTGATAGATTTAGACGGGTTTCAAAATATGGGAAACAAATCTGCTGCTCATTTGGATGGCAAGTAGGATAGTGTTCGTCTTGATTTGACGGTCTATTTTAAACGGACAATTGTGATTTGATTTAGAAGAAACGTATTTTGAAATATTAGAATTGTGCATGAGTTTTGAACGATCTAGATTGAAGCAAACATGATCCTGCTCGCCATCGAGACGAGCAGCAGATTTGGTGCTCAAAATATGAGCAATACGTTATCGGTAAAAATGAAGCAGCGCACGGATCGCAGGCGTATGAATCTTTTATGAGAAGCAGGCAGACAACAAAACTGAAGACTAATCTCTCCTCTCGTCTCATAATCTTACAGCACTAAAGTTTTATCGTACCAAAATTGAATTCCACTTCAAGTAACGATGACAAAGCCAACAGCACAAGTCCAGGTACCAAACTACTCGATGGGCGATGGCTCAACCAATTGCCAATTGTCGCCATCCTACACTTTTGCAGATGCACTTAAACTCAACATACCAATTGCCAATTGTTTTAGTAAATGTTATCACGACTCACGTGGAAGGGGATTTTGTAGGTGCGAAAACATATGTAATCGGTCAAATTAAAGGAACTTACGAAACCCTTTCTCGTAGATAGATTGTAACGTGTGCGTAGCGCGACCTATTACTATTATCCAGATTCCTGTTACTGGTACGACACACACAAATGCAAATTAACTTGTCAACAAATTAGGACGGGCTTGACCAATGACCAAATTAAATATTTTGACTCCTTCCCTTCGCTCTTCAACCATCTCCTCTCTCATCACAATAGAGCAAACCAAAAATCCGTAATGACCGATTATAACCATACACATAAATCAAATCGTTCATCTCCTCTTTCGAGCAATCCCTCCTCCTTCATCATCACCTTCTCTCAACATAAGTCTTATTCTCTGGAATCAAAACAATTCTAACAATACTAATACACAGTCACAAACGATCACAAAATAATAAATTTTCGTGAATCATCTAGTTATTTAAACGAAATAAATTTCTTTCATCAAAATTACTTCATTTGTCACAAAATGAAACGAAACGAAAAACGATTAAACGAATAGTCATCGACAATCCTAAAGGCCATAATGATGTTGCATATTTACTTGTACTTTAAATCAACTCAACTTTGAATTTTTCTTTCTAGTAATATAGAAATCATGTTTAATATTTTGAATCAATAATTTGAAGTTTCAAGAAACTGTAAAAGATAGTTGGTGTTACATTGGTGTCCCTGAAAATTCTTGTCATCAGATTTATTCTCTTTGTTTTTTTAGGTAAAATGATAATTTTACTCCAATGTGATGCTTGAGATACTTAGGCCTTAAAACAACAATGTCTCTAACAAGATCAAATTATTTCAGGCTCCTGAGTCCTGCCTGCGCCAAAAGAAACATTTTTAGTTAAAATATTTACAATGTTACTTGGGCTTCAAACTAACCAAAAAAAAATGTATCTATTATTACCTAGTGATTTGCATGGAAACTAGTCAGATACTTAGTTTAGCGATTAATTAAATAGATACCGAACTAGCCTTTATTAGAACAGCTTGGCAAGCAGATTGAAAACAAATGAATTAATGCAAGGAAACCAAATATGCAGTGGGCCATACAGAACATATATGTAACGGGCCGGGTACGGTCCACCACCGTTAATGGGCCGAAAATTGGTATAAATCCGAACCGCTACCAGGGTTTTTGTACGTACCCTTTAATATTTTTCCACAATTCATTTCCACTTGCTCTGGTTTAAAAATAAGCTTTGGAGCTAAATTTGCAACGCAAGTCTCCAGCTTGCGGGTTGCGATCAGAGAGAGAAACTAGAATCAAGAACGAGCAACTTCTGCACAACAATGGTGAGATCGATGCTTTCCATTATCTCTGTCTTTTATCTATCTAGTTTGTTGATATATGGTCGATTATTAATTTTTTTTGCACAATTCTTTTATGTTCCGTTTCTTCTGTACTTAATCATAAACGTATCCTAAAACCCTAATGACATTTCAAATCAGCTATCAATCTCAGAAAACTACCTCCCTTGTGCAGTTGCATCCTGCCTTTTGAAATGTTACTGCACTAGGATACTTGTATTTTGCTAGTACTACAACCGGTAGATGGAGATTGTGTGTAATCAACTTTCTTGCTTGATTGATTTTTACCATTCTAGGTCAAGAAATTGTCTCTCCGGGGTAGAAGGGGCGAATTCAATTCGGAAAGATGGAGGGATTGGTCAAGCCTCCCTGATAACATCGTGGCGAACATTGGAGATGCACTGCTCTCCTGTGACGTGCTGTGCTACATCGCCTTGCGTGGCGTGTGCACATCCTGGAGAAAGACGACTGAGGAGCCCG
This sequence comes from Eleocharis quinqueflora, assembly GCA_964058865.1. NCBI lineage: Eukaryota > Viridiplantae > Streptophyta > Magnoliopsida > Poales > Cyperaceae > Eleocharis > Eleocharis quinqueflora. Next base: position 53,413 of record CAXKVX010001058.1, read on the forward strand.
CAACAAGAGAGAGGCGCTTCTGGCCATGCAAATGGCTCCTGATGTGGGGATCTGACGAGTACGACCCCAAACGGTTAGTTGCTAAGATGGAATTTAGCAGCAAACCGAAACACATATTTCTAAACCCTTCAACAGGCAAGTACATACGGGCCCACATCCCGGGGCTCCATGCGACCATAGTCAATGCTTGCCTGGAGGGCCTTCTGCTTGTAACAGGATGGGGAAGTGGAAAGGGTAGGCCTACAAGTCGTCTTCTCAACGCATTTACTGGGTCCATGATTGAGTACCCCGATATCTGTTGTCTCTTGAACTTCGTTGCTTTAAATGGAAGTCAGATGCCATCGATATGCTTCGCGAATTCCACATCCCTGACTATCCTGGTAATCGGCTGTTGTTTCATTGCATATGCAGATCCTGGCTTTCTGGAATGGGAGTTCATTTCACTAGGACAGCTGCATCTCAACTCACACATGTTCTTCCAAGGTCATCTCTACGGGTTCTCAGCTATTGGAGATCTCCTGAAGATTGTCATGGAGAAAAATCAGCAAGGTTGGGTTGAGACTCGTATACAAACCCTCATTGCGGGCCCACCAGATGGCATACCTGTCAAATGTAATGAACGCTACTATCTTGTCGAGTGCAATGGACAGATGCTGGCTGTTCTTTTGTCACCCGGGACCCGAATGAGACACTTTTTCAGGATCTTCAAACTGGTGAACTGGGAAACCAATGACAGTAGTGGTGGTTGTGATCAGATTTCTTTGGTGCCTGTGAATAACATTAGTAAACATGCCCTTTTCATACACCCATGGCACCCAGGAATCTCAATTTCAACCGAAAAATTCCCGAGCTTGTACGCCAACTCGATCTATTTCTACGAAAGAGGGTCACCGGAACCTAAGATCTATAGGCTATCTGAGCCATTGCCTAATCTGAGTCACCGTTATTGTCCTGTTGAGGATGTGGACCTGATAAACAGACCGTTTTTGCTCTACCCGATTCTTTCAAGACATGGGGGCCGTCGAGCTTGTACTGCTACTGGTAAAAGGAAAAGTAAGGTTCTTCTTCTTCGTTCAAGTTTTAATATTACTATTAATTTACTAATGTTTAGTTTATGTAGAGATTGGTCCAGCACCAGCCGACACAATATCCTACTTCAGAGGAGTTGAGCATTGGAAAGATTAAGTTCAAGGCTTTTGATCTTAGTGGCCATCAAATTGCCCGCCGTGTCTGGAAAGACTATTATGCCAAGGTTTGATTTGCTTGTACCGAGTTTCACATAACTTGTAAATTGCTTTGAAAATACAACTTATTATTTCGGAATACATGAAATACCAGAAACTTGGGGGAAAACATGTAAACCATGTTGTATGGTCCATTCCTCAGACAGTATTGGATGATGAAACTGTTCTCCTTGTCACAAAAATGAAAAATGGATTGGCAATTCGTTAACTTGAATTTTTATGAAAGAATATGGGATAGAAGGGGACGGGTGAGAATTAGTATATTTTGTTGAATGTATGGTGTGTTTCACTTTTGGGTCTCTCTGTTAGAGGGGACACTGGGATATGCATTATATTTAGCAGTAAAATCTTACATTTCTATCTGGTTCAGTTTGCAATTATCTTGCAACCTGTTATACTGAAGGTTACCAACTACCTGTTATATGTTTGGGCAGGTTGGTCTGCTTAGGTTAAGCTCTTACAAACATTTGAATACTAATTACCTTAAATGAGCATGGCACTTACGGAATTTCTCAAACCACTCTAGTACCACCCAATTATCGTATATACGATCCTCAAGTTGGAGGTAACACATCTAGAAAATTTTAAGCATCTTATCAAACTGCATTCCAATGTAATGTAGAAAGATCAAAATAATTAAAAAATTTGAATTAAGGATTGCTACATCAAAGACACCATGTATACAGATGATATACATTAAATTGAGATAAAATGTGCACAAAAGAAAGTTATAAGATGGTCTTCTGCTTGTTATAGATAATGAAGGTTAAATAATTGCTTCTTGCTTGCACTGATACCAATACTGGCTGGCTCAGAATGATCTGGTGTTCTCAATTTCCAGACCAGACAATTAGTAAATACTAGAACTTCTTACCATCCATAAGATGTCATGTCAAGCTGGTAAACAACTCATCAAGTCGGTATGGTAAATTGTTTACTACAGTCCCTCACACAGAAAAAAAACAATTAATTGTTTACTACAATGAAAGGACTAACTCATATTCAGCCTGACCAGGACAATCAATTAGCATAACGTTCGAGCAATTCGGTGACTCATCAATCATCATGACAGTACATCAGTCCTATTCAGCTCATAGCCCACCTCTAGTTGAGAGAAATGTATTTTAATTAATGTTTTTTTAATGTTGATTCCATGGATTAGTTACTTTTAATGCACTCACTTCGGAAAGGTGCACGCCACTTAAATTGGATATTTTATCAAATGGCTCCAGTGCAGGAGCGGATGCATGTAGGTTCGGGGGCAACCGCCCCTCCTGAAAATTATTTTTGCAAAATAGTCTTGTATATTTATATAATTTATCAATTTTTTTTGTAAAATAACTATGTATAATTAAAAATATACCTCATTTTGCCTCTCTCCCACCCCTGAAAAAAATTTATAGATCTTGCCACCTCCCGACAGAAATCCTGAATCCGCCCATGCTCGAGTGCAATACAACAATCAAATTTTAATGATTAAAGACATCAATTAATTTCAGGCATTTTATCAGACAGCTTTAGTACAATTAAATAAACACAGAGACAACATAAAAAAAAAAAAAATAAACACAGAGAAGCCACTTAGGAGTTCATGTAAACATCATTAATATCATCAAACAAACTATGTGCATTAAATTGATGTTGAAAGCAAAAATCAGAAAACGGCAAACATCCCATATTACGTCAAACCCAACTAAAGTAAATGATCAATAATCGGGAAATTTGAATGAAAGAAATCTCAGGGAGCGTACTTCATCATGCTTCGTGCTTCTGTGTGAAGCGACATGAAAGCTGCGAACTGGGGAATCAACAACTTCTCATCTAGCTTCATCAGTTCGCTTTGTGTTTCAACTTCCTTTCATCTTCTATCTGAGAGAGAAAACAAAGGAGAAAAATGAGCAATGGATAAATGGGCCCATGAAGGATTATAATAGATATGTAATCCTATAATAGATTCGACCCGCAGGAATGACAAAGCAAACTTATTATATATTTGCGTGTAGCTTCTTTTCTTATATGTCTGTCTTTTCAGTGGCTAGAGTTCTAAGAATTTTATCACATTGCATTTTTTTAATATACTACTGATAACTGACCTGTTTGTAGAAATCAAGTATGAGCAATGGCTACAATTTTTATGAAAATTATTTCCATTGAATATAAATTTCGTCCCCGCATAATTAATCTTCTTGCGTTAAAGAAAATTTAAATTCTATGCTATTTTAAAACGAGAAAATATATTATACTAAAATAAACGAAAATTGAACGGATATTTTCGAAAGGATGATTATTGATTAGCAATCATCTATCACAGAGTTTTGATAGAAAAAGTATACCAACAACTATCAACAAAGTACCATTACGATTTCTTCTGATGTTCATGTTTGAATATTTTAGAAAAAAAGAATATTCATGTTCGCATAAATTTAACGAATTTTACAGAAAAGAAAACACATTAATGGAAAGACTCCTGGATACTTTCTCATCTGCACCATTTCATTGTTCGTGAAGAGCTTTTAAGAATACCAGCCACTCAAGGCTGTATCCTTTTAATTCCCTTTCTTCAGGGCCTCAGGGGGGGACCACATACTAACTGTTTTATCAACGTAAAAAGGAAAAAAGAAGAAGAAGGAGAATACTGCTTACTGGTAATACTGGAACATGGGCAGCTCTAATGCACCCACACTATGCTTCGTTCAGCCTCAAAAACAACAGTAGATACAAATCAGTATCTTGCTGCTCCACACTTTCCACTTGCGTTCTTTACATGACCCCCTTTTATAATCTGTTTTACCAGTATGGCTTACCAGTCACAATTAAACTGAGTTGCCCATACCAATGCTGAGTCGCTATGTCGCTATCAAATATCAATACAGCTTACCAGTAGCAACTAAAGCGCAATTGGTGAGTAATTATGTTCCCACCATAATTTATGATAACACCAACAGAAATCTATGGCTAAGATACAAAAATATTATATGATTAGAGAACAAAATTGTATCTGGTTCATACAAATTATAATCAATAAATAATGTATTAATTAATACAGATCTAAATAGACTCATAATCTACTCTTCTTAACGGGCCCCAGTTCCTTGGCCTTGGCACGGAGCTCGTGCTTCTTGATCTTTCCTGTGGCTGTCTTTGGGAGTGGGCCAAACACAACTGACTTCGGGACCCAATAACCTGGCAACCTTTCTTTGCAAAACCTCAAAATGTCATTTGCCAGAGCTGCCTCATTGGATTTATTGACATTATCTTTCAATGTGATAAATGCACATGGTGACTCACCCCACTTCTCATCTGCACGTGCGACCACTGAGGCTTCTAATACAGCTGGGTGCATATACACCACTTTCTCCACCTCTAAACTGCTTATATTCTCACCACCTGAAATGATTATGTCTTTGGCACGGTCTTTGACCTCTATGTACCTGTTAATTGAAATATCCCCCATTAAAATTATTTTAAGTTGGAATTAAATTTGCCAGGGTATTGACAGCATTCACAGCACAAACACACATGTCAAAGAGCTGCTTGTGTACAAACTTGGAGACATATCTTTTGGCTGGTACAGAGTACAGTAACATATGTCGTATGGTCGGGTATCAGAATGTACCAGGTCATACTGAGCTGGTCAGTATTGGTACCGGTCCTAGAAAAGCAACTATGGGGAAGATTATTAACTTAAAAGAACAAGGACAGAAACAAAAAAGATACTCATTATTTTCGTTATTACCCGTCAGGGTGCTTCACGCCCAGGTCACCAGAATGAAACCAACCATTCTCAAAGGCCTCAGCATTAGCTTTCGGATTCCGCAAATACCCTTTCATGACCCCATTACCCCTCATCACAATCTCCCCTAAAGTTATACCATCTTGCGGAACAGGCTTCATGCTCGTCGGGTCAACCACATCAAGGCACTCCAATCCAATGTACCTAACACCTTGACGAGCATGCACCCGAGCCCTCTCATCAGCCGGCAGTAAGTCCCACTCAGGTTTCCATGCACACACAGTAGATGGTCCGTATGTCTCTGAGAGGCCATAGGTGTGAGTCACACGAAAACCAAGGCAGGACATTGCAGCTAGGACTGATGGAGGTGGGGCAGCACCAGCCGTCATCACCTCAACAGTTCGCGGGAGTGGGAGGATGGTGTCAGTTGGAGGTGCATTCACAATTGTATTTAACACTGCTGGAGCCCCACAAAAGTGTGTCACCCCTTCATGAGCTATTGCTGAGAAAATGGCCTTAGCTGTGACCTGGATATTTAGGATAGCATTCAGTTTTGAGTTGAATCAATATATGACACTTTACAATTAAATAATTGATAGAATATTTCATGTCTCGCTGTCAAGCTTGAAAACTTTCATACAGCTGTCAATTTAGAGTGGAAAAAAGGGAAAGGGAAATTGAAGTGAAAAAAGGACATTTCCAAAATGTAATGTGTGTGGTACTTAATCCCTTTTTTTTCAGACTAGACGTGAAATGGCCATTAGTACATACATGACCAAAATAAAACACAGTGAATTGGGTACTGTACCTGGCGAAGGCAAACACTGGTACCGCAAAGAGCAGCCAGCGTCCAAGCATAGCACCAACCATTACAATGAAACATTGGCAAGGTCCACAAATAAATGGCGCTTTCATTCATGCCCCACACAAGGGCCCCACTTAGAGCCATTAGATATGCGCCTCTATGATGAAGCACTACACCTTTTGGATTGCTAGTTGTTCCTGATGTGTATCCCAGAGAAATACTCTGCCATTCATCAATTGGAGGCTTCCACTCAAAACCTGGATCGCCTGATTCTAGAAACTTTTCATACTCTACTGCACCATTCTTCAAGGCATAGTGCAGCAACTTGGGATCGCAAATAGGATCGTGGATCACAATTAGTAGTGGCGGCTTGTAACTGGATTTCTTCTTTTCAGAAATTAACTTGAGGGAGTCTTCAGCTAAGGAGTAAAATTCTTGGTCAACTATTACGACGTCAGCTTTGGAGTGGTCCAGTAAGAATGCGACAGTTGGGGCATTTAAACGAACATTGACACAGTTAATAACAGCACCAGACATTGGTACACCAAAGTGTGCTTCATATATTGCTGGTACATTTGGTGCTATTATTGCCACCTGTGTCATCATACATGACAAAGATACTAGTCAAATCTCCAGTTGAAACATGTTTGTTCTGCCAGAAGCCCATAAGTATAAACATGTACCATAAACATTGGTCTAATTTGTAGCAACTAACAAGTGCTCTAAGCTGAAGAGATGCATTCATTCGTACATCAAATGATTTAAAAATTGTCAAGATTCTTAGTCAATTTCTACTTCTTATTAATTATCCTAATACTAAGAAGATGTAGTACTTCCGATCTAAGCAATTTTTCACATATTCAGATTAATAAACTAAAAAATAAAAATAAAAAAGTCAATTCAAAATGATTAAACTATAATCATGCCCAATTGTGATTCTATTAAACTAAACTATAATCATTCCCATAAAAAAAAAAATTGTGATTCTATTAAACTAAACTACGTTTAAGAAAACGGAGAAAAATTGAACAGCATTAATTAAGTAGTACCGTCTGACCAGGTCCCACAGAATAGCGAGACAGAGCTGACGCCAGCTGGCGACATCTGCGGTACGTATCGGCCCAGGTAAACCGGACCGGTCCATGTATTACAGAAGCCCGGTTCGGGTGAACCAGCGCGGCTCGCTCCAGGAACCAGAGAGGTGTGAGCGGAGTGTAATTCGCCTCGTTCTTGGGCAAATCGTCTATGTCTCTCTGACACCGGGTCCCACTGGCCATTTCGGAAAGCTCGAATCAAGCTCTCTCCACGAATTTGGAGTTCTGAGGAGGTGGAGGGGGTGAAGTAAAGAAGCCAGACATTTGGAGAGAAAAAGGAAAGTCGTTATATAGTAAGTAGGGAGATCTCTTAGTGAACTTATTAAATTCTACGCAGCCACAAAAACTACACTATTTTTGGGTAACTAAATCAATAATGCTGCGCCACGTCCGTAGATAGTAAATGATAGTAATATCCTTGCGTATGGATGTGCTTCTGAATAAATTATGTTTTTTGAGAGAACTTCTGAATAAACTATAGCCAGTGGAGCTGTGGAAGTCAGTACCTACCCCAAAGAATGGGATCTGGTGCCGCGCAGTAGCTGCGTTACATCAGATACGAGCCGTTCGATGTTATTTTCTGCATTTAGATTCGTGCATAGATTTGAAAGGCTTTCTAATTTTCTAATTTTCATCTCTGACGGTCCACTTCCTGTAGCGCAGCTGCTGCTCTGCAGCAAATCCGGGTCCGTATCCCAAACGCCGTTCGAAAGCCGAGATAGGTTTATGTGGCTATATTTTGTGAACTATTGTATAGTGGATTCGGAGGAGTTTATGTAGTAAGAGGGAATGTGTGAATTGACCCATTTTTTTGTTAAGAAACACCAAATTGTTTATGAGTTTTATTGCAATTTCGACACAATTGATAAATAATTTCATAATGTACTCTCATAAATTTACTAAACAACTACACTGTTTATTTGCATACTTAAAAAATTTAAAAGAGTACGATCATGACGTATAAAGTGATGACTCAAAAATCAAAATGGAATGGACGGACCCAAAGAAAATATTGTGCCACCGCTCTGATTGGATTACAATTACATTGATCAGGAGATTCAGGACTCGGAAAGCGTAGAATTTGAAAATATAGTAAAGCAATAAATTTGAAAATATTAAATGTATTATAATAACATTTTAGTAATTTTTAAAAATATAGTATACACATATTTATTATATTTTAATCAATATGAAAAATTAATCGGCTAATTAGTTGAATTTGGTTGTCGATTAACATGTTTGACATACGATAATCATGTTTCGTGCCTGACTAATTATTTTTATCCATAGAATACAGATATACAATGGACATGACGATGGATAAAACGTTGGAGTATCAACAGATCCAGATTTCTGAAGTTAATCCGGACTTTTGGACAAGTGGACTTATCATATATATTTTTAATTAATAAACATCGGAAGATAACACAGAGAAGTCGAGAAGCGGGTATTGTAAATTGCAAGTAAATTTTATAGCAGATCTAAACAAAACAAAGATCCGGTAATAATACCCAAGTCCGATATTTTTAAATGAAGGATGTTATAGATCAATTCTGTAATACTGCGTATGGCAAGTCCTGATATCACATATTTATCAGTAGAAATGCTTTAGTCAACCTCTGCTCTCCTTGAGATCGTTGTTCACATCCCCGAAACTGGGAATTCGTCCTATTTTAAATTTTGGTTTCAGCCAAATATTTCTTTATTCCTTCAACTCAGTCTCACGACTTGGATATAATAAATTCAACATTTTTTATGTAAGTATTTAAACATATAGCGGCAATGTCACTTGCCATCCACACTGGATACCATGTTCTCTAGTCTCTAGATATTTAGATTAGAAAGTTATAAATTTGAGTCTATTTGAAAATATATAGCTTCATCGTATAATTAAAAAAAAATTAACGGCGAAAATATAGTGGTCTTCTGAGCTGAAGGAATAGTAAAATTTCGAATTGATTCAAATTTGATGCACCCATCTTATTTGAATTATTAGAAACACTTATAAAATCTTTTGAACTAATTTGAATAATATTTTTTTTTAAAATATGTGCCATACTAGTTGGAAGTACCTTGTGAGTGAAGGTATCATAAGAGTTGCATTATTGCATATGTAGTAGATTTATCCTTTAATTTTATTGTACTTGGATCTTATTTTTATGTGCATTTTATAGGGTCCTTGCATTATTCAACAAAGAATAAACAGTGATACAGAAATCTTTCAAATTTATCACACTCTTTTTATTTAACAAATCACTTCTCATGTTTTCCCTCTTCGCTTCGCCATGATACAGAAATCTTTCAAATGTTTTTCAATGCATGCATGAATGCAACGCCTCGTTAAATATTCTCTTCTCACGTTCTCTATTGTCATCTCTCAAATGATTCTTCAGGCAGTCTCAAAGCGTCCATCATTGCAAAATGCTGCAACTTGCAAGTTGTAACCATTCTTGGTATCTTTTGATTAATTTCTTATTATTGAACAACTAGCCTCTGAGTCTCTGACCTCTCACATCGAACGGGAAGTGGTAACTGATAACAATCATCTAGAGGAGCCTGGTACAACCCACATTCGACCTTTTTATATATTCTACACCTTTATTTATTATACAGGCTTGAAAGTCCCAAAAGACAAAAGTACAAATCTGGGCCTACAAAGTTAATTAGTTCCTCTAGTTTATTTGTTACAGATTACAATCTTCCATTTGATCATTATTGACCCCATATGAGATATGTCATTATGCAATTATGATTTTTTTCCATTTATTTTCTTTTGGGTCTCATACGTTATCATTGGCAAACTGAAACTATTAAGCAAATGCACCCCAGAACCAGAACCAGAACCAGAACCAGAACCATTAAAATCACAATCTGCTTTTTCTAATCGGTCCCAACTCCTTGGCCTTCATACGGAGCTCCTCCTTCCTGATTTTTCCAGTAGCAGTCTTTGGTAACGGGCCGAACACCACCGACTTTGGGACCCAATAACCCGGCATCCTCTCCCTACAAAACCTCATAATGTCCTCTGCCAAGGCTGCCTCATCAGATCCATCCACACCCTCCTTCAATGTCACAAATGCACAAGGCGACTCACCCCACCGTTCATCTTTCCGAGTCACCACCGATGCCTCGAGAACTGCAGGGTGCATGTATATAGTCTTTTCTACCTCCATGCTAGATATGTTCTCCCCTCCTGATATGATGATATCCTTTGACCGATCCTTGATCTCTACGTACCCATCTCGATGCTTCACTCCCAGGTCACCTGAGTGGTACCATCCGTTTGCAAATGCCTCGGCATTCGCTTCAGGGTTTTTCAAGTACCCCTTCATGACCACATTTCCACGAAAGACAACCTCACCCAGTGTGGTACCGTCAGCTGGTACGGGGGCCATGGTTTTGGGGTCAAGCACTTCAAGACCTTCAAGGGCAATGTACTTGACACCCTGACGGGCATGCAAGTGGGCCCGTTGATCAAGAGGGAGGCGGTTCCATTCAGTTTTCCAAGCGCAAATAGTCGAAGGGCCATAGGTCTCAGAAAGGCCATAGGTATGGGTCACGATGAAGCCCCGAGTGGACAGGTCAGCAAGGAGGGTAGGTGGTGGGGCCGCCCCAGCAACCATGACATGGACAGGTCGTGGGAGGGGGAGGTATGTTTCACCGGGTGGTGCGTTTAGGAGGGTGGTTAGCACAACTGGGGCTGCACAAAAATGGGTCACTCCTTGGTCAACAATGGCAGAGTATATAGCCCTGGTGGAGACCTAAAATTAAGGATTAAAAGATGAGAAAGTGACAATCGGATTTCTGTTGCTTTATCACTATCAACTATTTACTAATGGTTTGTTGATGGATCCGTATCTGCTGCCATAGTTGTGATGGCAGCAGTATGCCGTAGTTAATATGGGCGGTTGGATTAAACTTGGGCGGCTGTGATTTGATGCCGGGGCAATATATTATAATATTATTGTTGTGGAACCCACTTGTCAGCCTCTCAATAGCACCACCGCTGCCATCACAATAATGGCAGCGTATATAAATCCGTTTGTTGATGTGTTTGGTTTGGGAGAAGTAAACTTACCGGTTGATTTGATGATGTAAACAACAATATTTAAAGTATATCCAAACTAAGTTCACTGTTACCCTGTTTCCTTTCCTAAAACTCTCATCTACAAGTTCATGCCTAATTCCTGAACAGGTTGGTGCCAATTTTTAGGGATTGTAGCCTAATTTTACCAAATATTCTGCACCCCTAATTACAACTCAAGCAATTGGTTGTCTTATAGTAACTTTGGGTCTCGTTGCAAACCCCTATTTATAAAAAAAAGGCAGCCCGGTGCACGTAGCTCCCGCTTGAGCGAGGTACGGGAAAGGGTCGGACCACTTTGGGATCACTGTACGTAGCCTTTCACTGCAATTCTACAAGAGGTTGTTTCCACGACTCGGTCACAAGACGGCAGCTTTACCGCTATGTTGAAGCTCCCCTTCGGAAACCCCTATTTATACCTTTAAAAAATTGCTTTCAAAATTTGCAACAGATTTATATAGAACCCATCAACTTTACAGAAATAATCATACCTGACGGAGGCAAATATTGGTACCACAGAGAGCCGCAAGCGACCACGTATAACACCATCCATTACAGTGAAACATCGGCAGTGTCCACAGGTAAATAGCCCCATCATTCATCCCCCAAACCATAGCGACGCTAAGTGCCATCAGGTATGCACCCCTGTGATGCAGCACCACCCCCTTGGGGCTCTTTGTAGTCCCAGAAGTGTAACCCAGTGCAATACTCTGCCACTCATCCTCGGGTGGTTTCCAATTGAATCTGGGATCACCTGATTCTAGAAACTTCTCATACTCAATTGCCCCTTTATGCAATGCCTCCTGAAGGGACTCATGGTGGCAAGTGGGGTCACCAATCACAATCAACAGCGGTGGTTGGAACGAGGATTTCTTTTTGTCAGCAATAATTTTAAGGGAGTCCTCAGCTAAGGAAAAGAACTCCTGGTCAACCATCACCACCTTTGCGTCACAATGATCTAGAAGAAAAGCAATTGTGGAGGCATTTAAGCGGACGTTCACAGCATTTACTACCGCACCAGCCATTGGCACGCCAAAGTGTGCCTCATACATTGCTGGTACATTTGGTGCTATTACAGCAACCTGATAAATTCAAAGTTCAGAAATTAATGTTGAAAGTGTGGAAGCAGTTCAAATATCTTGATTTCCCTTTTTTCTCTTTTCGAGCAATTCTAGCATGGTATTTGAAATACTTGTTTTAATCATTTTGCAAAGTACTCATCTTAAACATTCCACCGCGACAACAAACTATATCTGGTGACTGGTAAGAACCTTAGGGATCCTAGCTATTCTATTTGGTCAGGCAAGGATCAGGTAAATAATCAACCTCTCCATAAATAGCAAAAAAGCAATTCCACTGGTAAAAAAACTATAGTTATTATAATGGCCTTAAAATAATAACATTCAGGACTGCAATTAACTTGTGGGTTATAAAGTACAGTAATCACTGTGGCTGTGGCTGTGGCTGATTAGAGTTAATAGTGCGACCAAAACTTATAAGCCGGAGGCAGGGGAGGGACGGATCCAGAATTTTCGTCAGGAGGGAAAGGTTTATTTATATTTTTTTTCAGGGAACAAAATGACATAGATTTTTATATATATATGATTATTTTGCAAAAAAAAATTAACAAATCGTAGAAATATACAGAGTTATTTTGCAATTTTTTTTTCCAGGAGGGGGGCCACACATGCCCCCTGGATCCGCCCCTGGCCACAGGTGAACCGAATAATCTGAAAATTCTGACTAACAAAAGTCCATACGATCAACTTTAAGCATTGAAAAACATAATATAATATGGCATATTTCATTACTTGATTAAGAATTGTGCGACCAAACAAAGGCTAAACGTCCAGTAAATTAGGATATCCGCAAATAACTACACTTAGCAAATAGCAACCATGTGGTAAATAAACTATAATATAGTGACAAATTGACAGCAGGGCCAAAGGGATGATATTCCTTGCATATATTAACCTCATCCAGTACTAATAGTTTGCAATAACATCCTTCTAATCTTCATTTTCACACTAAAACCCAGAGTTCAGCTCCCAAGTCCCAACTGTATATTAGCAAATATATATTCAATAAATTGCATGCATTAATTCTGGGCTCAAAATCAAGTCCTCATGCATAGTCTTTCCAGATTTACTAGTAAATATCATAGAAACAGCCGTAACAAAAATACTCATTCGTTCGAGGGTGTACATGCAAAGTGCACAAAAAGAAAGTAATAAATTGCATGGGATTAGATTAACCGTTAAACCCTAAGTTTAAAATCAGGGTATCCGTACCGTGCAAGCTGGTCCGATGGAGCGACGGGAGAGAGCAGAGGCGAGCTGGCGACATCGTCGGTAGGTATCGGCCCAGGTGAACCGGACGGGACCATGGATGACCGACGCCCGGTTCGGGTGAACCAGCGCGGCTCGTTGGAGGAACCAGAGAGGTGTGAGCGCGGTGTAGTTCGCATCGTTCTTCGGCAGGTCGTCTATGTCTCTCTGCGTCTGGGCCCCGCTGGCCATCTTTTGGTGAGAATCACCTAGAGCCTGGAGGCTAGAGAGAGTGGGAGTGTGCAAAAGGATCCCTAAGGGCGAAAGGGGAAGTCGGGTTGAGAGGTGATGGGGTTCTGTATTTATTTATACTTGGAGAGTATAAGAATAAGAGCGAGACTGACACGTATATACGATTTAGACCGAGTTGTATGGATCCTTTGAGACACTTGTATCTTAGTATTATTTTTATTTTTAGATGGATATGTAGACAACAACATGATGCATAAATTGATAGATAACAACACATTCTCTGGTTCGATCACTTGCTGTCACATAAAATAAAAGTGATAGGGAATTAATCGACCTGGCCAGCTGGCTAAAAGAAAAACCGCAAGTTAATAACAAACGAATTATTGATTGAATCCAAAATCCAACTATCCAATAAACCAAAAACACAAACCCCATTTCACTGATCCGTTACCAAAAACATTTGGGTTTATTTTGTTTGTGTTGCATGCATGATTATTGGTTTCGATAATTAATGATTATATATGGTTTTTTAATAGTCTCTTAACGGGTTAAGAACCGAGAAGGCGAGAAGGATGAATGCATCAGGTCGGTTTGAGTGACAGTGATATAAGCGGTGACGCAGGAAATGAACCTCGGGGATGACATCAGCATCCTGACAAGTTGCAAGGTGTGCCATGTGCCCATGTGCAAACTTATCCTCTCCCACTCTAAATTCTAAATTCTAAATTCTAAATTCTAAATTCCCCGAAGCCTTGGCCCGTGTTTGGGGAGACTGTGAAATATCAGGATTCTCTCATTTCCTTATCAACATGCTGCATGCATTTGTAATGGGCCTGTGAAATAAAGATGTGGAATTTCCTTATATAGCCTGTACTACTGTAGTTCCGATTTTGTGCGTGTTAACTTAAATCTGCGTAAATAAGTCCAAAAATAAACATAAGAAAAATCAGAAATGTACATAATAATAAGTCATGAATCATGATTAAGATTTGCCTATTAATTCTATTCATAAATGCAAATGCAATTAGCTTCTTAAAGGCAAGTCTTGTTCTCAGGCCTGCCGAGCACGTTATATTAATATATATTCGTGTATTTTTTTTTTATTTGAGAAAAATGATGTTGTTCATTCATTCATTCATTCATGATATCCATTTCAGAAAATCTTCATGACATGACAGTCACAACTTGTTTCTTTGTTATTATCCATATAAACAAACGATAAACACAGCAAACTGGGATACATCGATCATACTTCATAGTTCATACATGCCTTGCCTTTCACAGCTTGCTTCTTATTTATATATTCTTTTTTGGGCATAGCTAGCCTATAGCCAACTTGTTTTGCAAGCGTTCCTAGAAATGACAACATATATATATTATTATACTACTAAAAAGTAAAAAGTGATGATTACAATTAATGGCGACAATCAAACAAACACAAGGAAAATCTTCTTCTAAGCTAATGCTCCCAAGCTAGTCCTAACTAGAATAAACAAACTAAATGCAAATCACACGCAAGCAACCATTTGAAAAAACAATCCCCAAGCAATTGCCAAATTCAACATACAGATATCACTTGTTCTACACGTACATTTCCATTTCCATTTTCATTTTTGTTTTCTATTTTTTATTAAGATATTTATAATGCAACCTTTCAGTCCTTGCCATCGGACCGACCGAAGTGATATAATTGTATTCCTGTTTTTCAATAATTTTAAGAAGATGTTAGATGTGTTTCATAAATAAATTAAATATTATACTTAGTATATATATATCATTGAATTTGTTTTCTCTCATATTTTGCTTAAAATAATTTATTTATTATTTATTGATTTATGTTGTTTATTATAATACTAACTAATGGTATATATTCATGTTAGTAGCTAACATTATTTATTTTTGAAATAAGTAGAGGAACGTTCCGTCACTTTTCTGAGACAAAAGTAACATACAAAGCACACAAACTACTCTTATCTTTAGGATTCATCATCTTTAAGTATCTAGCTAGCCACTTGTTTGGTTTTGCGCTGATACCATTATCGATGAGACTGGTGCACAAATCTTATCTATCCTTCTAACAAGTAGCGATTTGACAAAACTCGATCGGGTCCGACTCGGCTCGGGAAATCCGAGGCCGCGACCCGACCCGAGGTCCAACTCGTGCAGATTCCTTCAAAAAAATCGGGGGCTAAAGACGGATTGCGGCCAAATTTTTTGGAAAAATCCGACTCAAATCCGGGCCGGACCGACCCGACCCGTCCCGTCAACCCGTCCCAAACCGGTCGAAACCCGCCAAAATCCGTCGAAACCCGTCCAAAATTCGTCCCAACCCGAGAATAACCTGGGAATAATCCATTAAATTAAAAAAAATAAAAAATTCAACAAAAAAAATCCATCCAACTCGTTAACCCAATCCGGACCGACTCACACCAAACCCGCCGGTCCGCCGATCCATGAACCTAAGACGGATTGCGACCGGCCTACAAAAATTGAACTCGTGAAAACTCGGTCCCGCCAACCCGTTGGACCGGCCAATCCGTGGACTGACCACCCATTGGACCGAACGAATTTGAACCGACTCGACCCATTGTCAACTCACTACCAACAAGTAGTCAACATTATAGTGCAATGAATACCTTTTGTTAGATTCTCAGTAAAGAATTTATTGTTTCTTCATTGTGTACTAATAATTCGCTACTTTTTATGTATGATTGTTTTTTGTCAATGAAATCTATCATATCCAACCGTTTATGCAAAATACCAACTCAACAGGTTTGAAGATACGATGAACGGTGCCAAGTCCTACTTTTTTTTTATATATTCATTATCTGTAGGCTTACAACATACACAAACAAATCAAAAAATAAATTTGAAAAATCTCTTAAAATAGCTCCTAGCGGAACTTAAATCTCAGACCTCCTCCATGGAAGTCTTGTGCCTCACCACTATTCATTAGAGTGTGAGGCACAAAGCCTATAGAGTTTCAGCTTCGCAAGAAACTTTTTAAGTTGAGGTATTTTTAAATTTATTTTTTGATTTGTTTGTGAGTGTGTATTGTAAGTCTACGGATAATTATTAAAAAAATTATGATGACAGATTATATATAAAAAATATCATACACAAGTCAAGTTTTTTTTATCCTCACAAACTATTTTGTTAAAACTGAAGTTTTATAACATATGGATATTTTTCTTAAGTAAAAACTATTATGTGAATCAAGGGAACCATCACCTTAATTGTGCAACCTATGGTATTTTTTACCTGTCGCAATACATATGATAACTAGTAATCGTATTCGTGCACAGCAATGGAAGAAAATAATGTACACGAAAATCGTTCTATTTATTCTTAATTATATTGGTTAATATTTTGTTTTTAGTGCAATGGTACCAGTGATAGACAATAATAAATATTGGTAAATAATAATATGGACACAAAGAATAATGTAGTACAGTGGTAGGAGGTGGGTAGGATGACTGGGGAGTCTCCCCATTCGGTTCATGTGTGTAGCAATCATTTTTGCAACAAATAAAGTCTTGAAGAGATCTTCTGTGGCGGCACCCAATTGCACCCATCTGCAGTGGGATAAAAAATCAGGAATAAATATTAGTAAATAATAATATGGACACAAAGAACAATGTAGTGCAGTGGTAGGAAGTGGGTAGGATAATTGGGGAGTCTCTCCATTCTTGTGTTTAGCAATCATTTTTGCAACAAATAAAGTCTTGAAGAGATCTTCTGTGGCGGCACCCAACGGCACCCATCTACAGTGGGATAATAAAATTCAGGGATCAATGCACGAACTTGATAGGAGTTTAATCCAACGGTTGAGAATCTATCCGCCCAAAAGACCATTAAATCAGAACTCTTTCATAATCTAGACATTAAGCTCCTTAATAAGAAGAAAAGATTATGTCATCAATTACATATTATGTATCTAAAGATAGTAGAAAGTAAAATATATACCAATTACAGCCAATGATTTGGCTTATTACACTATATTAAAGTGAAAGGAGCCTTTTTGCCTCAAGGGATCGTTTTACTGCACATATATTTGATAATATTCCACCATATGATCCCACCTTTCCAGAGGGAAAAAAAAGTGCTAAATACTCTTGTTTTCTATGTTTCTTAATTTCAAACGTATTAATTTTCAGACTGAAAATTATCTTAGTCACTAAATTAATGATTGATTCTCAACACTCTTGCATACTATTGGGCTATTGATTCATATATATATTTTTTGGACTACATTTTCTTGAATAAATTGTTATTTGAAGAGATGACATCAATCTCCAATTGCAACCGCATATCACATTTCTTGAATAATTTCACTTTACAATCAATAAATATCGGTGGTAGGTGATCTCCTTATATATATAAAAATTAATTTACAAGATAATTTGAGTATTTGACTGTCCAAAAGCAGAAATGGAAACAGGGGGCCAGGGGTAGCTCAGCTGATCAGCTCCCCTAGTTTCAATTCCAACAATGATACAAATTGGTCATCCCTATCCATATATAATCCATTCAACAATTACATAGAACTGAAAATTACCTTCAAATATCAATGCAATCCAACGAATTTTCCTCATCTTCATATTTTTTTTACAAATCTTTCAAGTGTCCAAAATTTACTTGGCACATAAAGATATGCATGCATTGAGTAGGAAAATAGTTCATATCATAGTGCAAGTTAAATGCCATTATAATTTGTAAATTCATACATCATTGTGATATCACATGCATACGTACATACATTTCAAGTTTTCAACTACACAACTATATATATTTGTAGTATATATACGGCTTTGTGCGGCCAGCCACTAAAGTGTTGCAACTGGATATGACTTTAATTGCAAGTTAATTACCTATTGCAATTAATCCCTAGCCTTCTGCCTGAAATTATAGGTGTGCACTTTCTGTGTCTTGTCGTCACAGACATCTGGGACCCACACACCTCTGTTCTTCCACCATCGTTGCAATGTTCAGTGCAATTCATCAGTTGCTTCCTTTTTTTGAAGTGACATGCCACACATCGTCGTTTGTTTGTTACAGAGACCTCGACCATCTTCTTAATTGAGCTGTGATTTGCATTTGCTGATATTCCTTTCGGGTAGTATCGGTGTGGAATCCAAAAGAATGCCAGACTAAATCAGATTAAATCAAGATGCTTGAAAAATCGCCTATTGTTTTACACATTGTGATTCATTTCATGCAATCTGATAAAATCTGTAATGTACATATGTAATGTTCAAGTCATAAATTGAGAATTAAGCTTCTTTTTCGGATACCAAGTGGGTACTATACAAATGGGGATATCAGCAAATTAAAAACAAATCACACTCTCAGAGCAGCCAATGGGGAACCTTCTTTGATGATCCTGTCTCGACAATTGTACAGAGGCTTGGTTTCCACCCTTTGCTTGACATTTGTCGACTAACCGAAATGAACTCCGGTCGATCTTCTAAAATACCAGAAATTGTTAGATTTGAACTTGTCTCCGTTTCTCCCATAACCGGAGAGATAGGCGCAGAACATGATCTGGTAAGCTGCTTTATTGACCGTGCAGAGGCAGAGGCCAGTACCCGTCTTGCCTCCTCAGCTGAGAGCTTGCCACGTGTCACGGGGAGAAGCAGGTACACCTTACTGAGGTCTAATATGTGGTCTGCTGGTAATGGGTTGAGTTTTGTACCTTTAGTCGGTACAAGGTGCGAGTCGATCACATAATGGTTCGGGTGGTCGAGCATGAGTTCGGCAACTGTAGTCGGCTCGGGGAGGCTATCAATGGTGCCATCTGACAAAATGATCTTCCCGCCGGTCCCGACCGATGACTTGGAAGAAGAGACCAAGTTCCCCATTTCCAGAGAGAGAGAGAGAGAGAGAGAGAGAGAGAGAGAGATGTAGGGGTGTCTCTTGGCCGGAGTTGTGGGGTTTATATATACGAGCTCATGTACAAACTTTGAACGAGTTTTTATAGAATTAGTGTAAGAGTTGAATGGGTTAAAGAAAGAGCTTGTGATGATAAGATACAGTTGTGACCTGGAAATCCAATAGGAAGCTTCTTCCAAATGCAACACCAAAACACAAAACATGTTTCCTGACAAGTGAAAATGTGCCACGTGTGAGATCCGGTTTATCTCTGATCAAGTGAAGTGATCATGGTGGTTGGGAATCGACAATCGAGTCAAGATTAATAAAGGGAGGGGCTGCACACTTGCACTTGAACAACCAACTAGAAATCTACAATTTGTGAGTGAAGATTTTAGTTTTGATTTAATGAGGTACAAACCCAAAACGATGATATTATGTGGTGGTTCACTCGCAGATAAGTTTTTGACCAGCCACATAAGAGTTGATTTGTATATGTCACACAGTATCAATCAATTAATTTATGGTTATGTCATTATGTGTTTGTTCAAACTGCTTCAAAATTACAGATCAAGCCAAAGTGAGCGAAGCAAGACCAAAGTACAAAACAAAAGAGGAGCGTTTCTGTGCGAGCATATTACGCGTACGAATATTCACACTGTCCTACCAGGTCCCGCCACGCGTAACACGCCAAGTGGGACCCTTTTGGCAGTCTCCGAGGTGGAGACAGTCCAGTAGTCGACGGGGCAGGTTGTGACGTGTGAACTGTGGATACAAATATTATTTAAATATACAACTGTAGTCGGCGATTATTCTTTGTCAACTTTTATTTCCATCTTTTTTTAACATGTTTAATCTTTTTCAGACTTTCTGACCCGAGAGTTGACACTAAGTTTGACCAATGACAACCACGAAATACATAATAATATAATATAATATAGAGGAAAAATTAGAAAGTATGACCTTGTCAACTATTATATATTTCGAAATGTAAATAAAGCCATAATGAAATATTCAAACTAATAATTTATTTGAACAAAAAAATAATTAATATTGTGCAATTATTTGGTGGTGTGTGTTGTGTGGAAATACTATTGGCCGAGTATATATATACCGTTTTGCTCCGAAGTA
This sequence comes from Eleocharis quinqueflora, assembly GCA_964058865.1. Lineage (NCBI taxonomy): Eukaryota > Viridiplantae > Streptophyta > Magnoliopsida > Poales > Cyperaceae > Eleocharis > Eleocharis quinqueflora. Next base: position 73,894 of record CAXKVX010001058.1, read on the forward strand.
ACTTTTTTCTTTTGCTCTCTACGAATTTTGTTCCCCTATTCTTTTTCTCTTTCGAATTCGTAGCAATTTCTTTCTGAACTGATAATATGCACAAAATTTTAAACACAAATGAATTATAATCGTTAACTATTCATCACTAATTTTGCAATCAAGTTAATTTTATCATCATTAATACACGAATTAAATTAAAAATAATTGCCACATCAGCATATAAAATTCATAATCAATTACTTTTGAAGATGCTCTTATAATTAGTATCTACTGTTGGTCTCTTGCGAGAATAAAACATTTTCAACATTGAAGGAAAAAAAGATATAAATCTCACAGAATATGAAAATTAATTAATACTGTCATTTTCAAAGGGTAGGGTAAGGTGAGCAAAGGAAAGGAAAGGAAAGGAAAGGAAGGTAAGAATAGATTAAATTTGGCTGTTCCGGAAGGTTAGAAACTTTGAAAAAATAATGTTTGTTTCTATGAATGGGACGTGCTACCATTGTTTTGTTTTGTTGGAGTTAATTCCACTTTGTGTTTGACAAAATGATAGAGAGCTCCTTAATTACAAATGAATATATATAGTCAATTGGGATTAGTATATATATATATGTTCGATTCAACCGCTGGGAATAAGAGCTCGAATAGAATAGGATAAATAATTCCATCGGAACAATCAAGGAAAGCTCTTCACCAAATGTTAATTATGACACAAATAGTGTACGCATCACTGAAAAAGAAGAATGCTATTAGGTAGGTTAACAAATTAGGACTCTCATCGGTATTATTTTACACGTTTAATTTATTCGTATCGTATTCGATAAGATATGTATGATTAATAAAGACTGTTTTTGTTAAATGTTCGGTATGAAAATGATTAAGATTTATTTTTCGTTAATTAACGAGTAAGAATACAAACCAAAGTTATTTGATATTTGTTACACTATAAGATAAATTATAAAAAATATTAATAGACAAATTATAAAGAGATGATATATTTACATTTTAATTTGATTATTTTGATAAAATGTTTTAAACTGAAATCGATTGTATATCTGCATTTTAGATTTTTTATTTAGTATTAAGTATGATTAGCATTTTTAGGTAATATTTTGTAGCAACTTCGGCTACGCTCATTAGGAATGTAAGTTGAAAATGGTGCCAAATTTGATGCAAACTCGTGATAAAAATTACTAATTAAGACATAAGTTGAAGATGGTGCCAAATTTTAGAGGCACATTCCTTCGATCAAAAATCAGGCTCAACATGGTGGAAGTAGACTCATATATCTACAGCTCTATGGCTTACGAGTTACAACATTAAAAAAATTAATTACAGTCCCGACGAGCGTAGCCGAAATTGAAGAAAAAAGAAAAAAAAATGCTAATCATAATTAATATTTATTTGTAGCAACTTCGGCCACGCTCGTCGGGGCAATAATTAGTTTTTTTTTAACATCGCAAGCCATCGAGCTGTAGATATTCGAGTCTACTTTCATTGTGTATAGTCTGATTTGTGATCAGAAAAATGTGCATCTCAAATTTGACTACATCTTCAACTTATGTCTTAATTAATAAAATTTTATCATGAGTTTGGTATCAGGATCAATTTTGAATCGCTCGTTTCTCCGATCGCAAATCAGGCTCAACACTGTGAAAGTAGACTCGAATATCTATAGCTCGATGACTTACGACGATAAAAAAACTTAATTACAATCTCGATAAGCATAGCTGAAGTTGTTACAAAAATTTAACTAAATACAACCCAAGTCATGAATTAAAATATGAACGTTCACGTACAAAAAAGTTTGTATTTTTTTAGATTAGTTTTAAAAATAATTCATATTCAAATAAAAAATCTGAATGGACGGTATTCGCAATACCGTTCAGTTTGTATTTTTTTTACGAACGGTGTTCACAATACCGATGTTTTCTATTTTTAGAGTTTGTCAAGTATTCATTATGTTTAAAAATAATTTATTTATTTAATTTCCAATTACAAAAAAAATCGGCGATGAGATGGTCAACTTCTCGGAACATGTTACGTTGGATCTCATACCAATATACCATGTTGCAATCTTCCACATTAATTAGATTATTATTTTTCTTTTTCAATTCTCTTTTCCGGTTGCAATAATGATTCCGCCTTGTGATTACTGCATATTGAAACTTAAATTTTCCATCCAAAAAAATTATATAAATTGACAGACCAACATAAATGTAGTTTGTTCACGTATGAAATTAAGTGTGAAATTTGTATAAGAATAAAGGATTACGAATTAAGCATTGAAGTTGGCGCAAGTAGAGAGTTGAACTAACGGTTCGTTAGAACTTAGAGCTTAGAATTCATTCAGCACATGATCAATATCGACATATCCAAGCAAGTACTACATTATGCCAATCATTTATTGTGAAGTACCTAAATAGTACGTTTATCTTTGGATGCTTTGTAATGAAAAAAATAATTGAGAGATTCTTTCAATCACCCAAGAAAGTTTCTTCAAATTTCTTCTAGAATATTATTAATTTATTTTTGTTCTGAAAAGGTCAATTATGCACGAATTTTAAAGCAAAAGGTCGAATCTATGTAGAACGAAATTTTGACTTTTTTCTTCTAAATGATAGTTAGCAACACACAAAAAAAATAATGTAACAGTTCAAATTTATCATTATTTTTTTGTAACCTGGAAAATAAAAAAGAGCAAATATAATGCCCCCTCTTAATCATACTCTTTAAATGTCGTCCACTAGAAGGCAAAAACAATTAATGCTCTGCTCTGTCCGCTCTGTCAACTCAACTGCATGTCTTTATATTTATGTTTAAAGTCTTTATATTTAAATTCGCAACAAAATAACTGCAAAATTTCTAATATAAAGACTTGCAGTATAATCGTTGCAAGTCTTTATATTAGAAAAATAAAGTCTATATATATGCAAGTCTTTATATTTAAATTTGCTGAAAAACTGCTGCAAAATTTTCTAATATAAAGAATTGCAGCAAAAAAAAAAATCAAGACTTACAGTAATATAAAAACTTCAATCCTAAATATAAAGACATGCAGAGAAGCGAACAGAGCGGATAGAGCAGAGCAAAATTGGAGCGGATGCAAAAATTACAAGTCTTTATATTAGAATAATAAAGTCTATATATTGTTACATGCAAGTCTTTATATTCACATTTGTTGAAAAATAACTGCAAAATTTCTAATATAAAGACTTGCACCAAAAAAAATAAAAACTTGCAGTAATATAAATACTTGGAAGCGATAGTACAGACATAACATTTTTGTTGCAAATTTTAAATATAAAGACATACAGAAGAGCGAACAGAGCAAAACATTAATTATTTTTGTCTTCTAACGAAATGCGCGTGAGGAGGACAGTTAAGAAGAGTTGTTAACATCACCCAATAAAAAAATATTAAAAACATTAAAGTCTTCCATTTTTTTCTCTTTACAAGTATATGAACAAGTGCGATTGATCCAAGTTTCTACTTACTGAGTCTACGATTAAATGCATCAATACTTCCGTCGGATCTCTAATGAATTAATGATTGGGTCAAGTAAATAAAGAAAGGGTTAGGATTAGCTCTTTTTTTTTTTTGAAGTTTCGTACACTTGGGCTTACAAAAGATCCCTAAAAAAAAAAGGGAAGAAAAAGGGTTAGGATTAGCTAGATGGGAGCTGATATATTGATACTTTCATTGATATCACTATCAATATATACTAACATGACAGGTCCAGTAAAATTCAGTTTGCATGTATTTTTTTTTTATGATACATGTTGTTTTTTGTATTGTGCATATTGTTTTTGTTATTATGCATATAATTGATCAGACGCTCCACTGAAAACGAATGTCGCTACGCTTACCAATGCAGATCGCTACGCTCATCGATGCGGACTGGACAAATCCAGTTGCATTTATTTTGAAAAATTGTTCTAGTTATTATGCATGTTGTTTTTGTTATTGTGCATGTTATTTTTTTGTTATTATGCAAGTAAATAACATGCAAAATAATACAAATAACATGCATAATAACAAAAACATCATGCATAATAATGAAAACATAATAAATCATAAGTATAACAAAATAACATAATGAACTTAGCTTATAAATCATAAGTATTTGACTGTTATGCATGTTATTAGATGCACAATAACAAAAACAACATGCATAATAACGAAAACAATATGCATCATAAATAAAATAAATTTTTATAATAAATCATAAGTAGAACAAAAAACGTAATGAACTTAGCTTATAAATCATAAGTATTAGACTGTTATGCATGTTATTAGATGTACAATAACAAAAACAACATGCATAATAACGAAAATAATATGCATCATAAGTAAAACAAATTTTCGTCGGAACTCAACTGGACGTGTCCAGTGTGTATCGATGATGGTATCAAAATTGATATACGCGAAACATTTTCCTGGCTAGATTGATTGCAACTCATAATTCAAATTATTAAATTAATAAATTGCATTCTCTCTTCTATTAATTAAATAATTTATTTATTTTTCTCTCCGGATAATTTAAAAAAAAGATAATGTAACTTATTGATCCAATAATTTAAACTAAGAGTGTACAATCAAATATAAGCTATTGGAGAATATATATATGAATTCTTAGAACTTGCCTCTAGGTTTAAAATAATACAAGTCAGCTTACAGCAAGAATCCAAGGATTACCTTGGGGTAGTGTTGTGCTAGACGGGCCGGGCCGGGACCCGGGATGAACAGTTACGGGTCCCACGGGTCCGGTCAACTCACGGACGGCGGGGGTCAACGGGTTTTCACGGGCGGGTTCCGACGGGCGCGTTCGGAAAAATTTCCGAAAGCCCACCCTTGACCCGGGACGGGTCGGGAAGAGTCCCACGGGTCGGCGGACGGGACCCTCGGACGCGGGTTTTTGAACCAATTTTTGTTTAAAAAATAAAAAAATTATTTAAAAAAACAGAATTTTTTTAAATCTGGGAAATTGAGAAAATGAGGTAAAAAACATTTAAAAATAAAAAAAAATGCCAAAATGAGTTAAAAATTTAATTGAAAATCGGGAAAATTAAGTATTAAATATGGAAAAAAATATATATATATTAATTTTATTAAGAAAAAAATTTAAAGATATAAAAAATGGTTTAAAAACTTGAAATCGGATTAATTAATTAAAAACTCTTGAGAAACATAAAAAATCACAAGAAAGAAATTAAAAATTAGATTAAAATTCGAAAAAATAAATATTAAATCTGGAAAAAAATAATTTAATTTTTAATATGAAGAAAATTTAAAGATATCATAAAATTTTAAAAAGGCATAAAAATAGGAATAAAATATGAAACTATTTGAAAGCATGTAAACTAATAAAAGATGTGAATTGTGATTTGTGAATGAAGAAGTGAAGAGTATATTTCTTTTAAAAATTATGAGTTTAAAATGTGAATTTTTTTAATTAGAAACATATTTTTTATTAGCACACTTTGTATGAAAAAGGATGCAAAATCGGAAAAAAAAATATGAACTATTTTTTCAATAATGTAACTTCTTAAGCAAATTACTTCAAAAAAAAAAGTTACTCTCCTCCTTTATTCCGGGCTTGAGACCGGCTATGTTATTATTTTTTCATGTTAAAAAAATAACATAGGCGGAGTTCTAACTTTTTTTTTGTTAGTAAAGATTTAGATGAAGTAAAAAATATTTAATGATTAGGAAAAAATTGAATAATGAAATATTCAAACCAAATTTATATTTGTAGATCGTTGAATCGTCTCATATACCAAAGCTCGTCATCTCCATGGGGGTCAAATTCATCGTCCGTATTATTTTCCGTGGTATCGGTACTCTCTTGATTATCAACACCGTCCATATTCTCTTCTTGATATAGAAGGCCAAAGCCTTGTAGATGATCATCCGCATCAATCCAATCCTTTAGACATACGAGTCGCTAAAAAACTTTTGCCCCCAACCGGCTCCTTTTATTCAAAAGAAAAAGAAATAAGTGAAAAATGAATAATTATGAAAATAAATAAGAAGTAAAGAAATTATACCTTTTATCCGTGAGAATCCGATTTGCCGAACTAAAACAAGCTTCCGATGGCACGGTTGACATAGGAATGGCGAAAATGTCACGTGCCATCAAAGATAGAGTCGGAAAAAGATTTGCATTCTTCCTCCAATAATCTAGAACATCGGTTTCGTCCGGCATCAATGGTAATGCTAAATAGCTTTGTAATTCGTTTGTGTTAATTGGGGGAGCATTGTTGTCATTGTCATCTAATTCGAGTAGTAATGCACTTCGGCTATTACTCCTATTGAGAAATTAAAAAAATATATTTAGTAAGTACAATAGATATATTTAGTAAAAGATTAGTTTAAGTTGTAGTTTAAATACAAGTAATTAAAATTTGCAATTAAAAAATATACCTAGTGTACGTAGATGAAGAGGCTATAGATTGTGCGGTATTCCTTCGATTGTTGTAGTGAGAAAACATGTCCTCAAT
>CAXKVX010001059.1:0-23137 GCA_964058865.1 Eleocharis quinqueflora
GACTGAAATAATGTCTTAGGTAAATAATGACAGGAGCTTGCGTCGTACCACGACTTTAAAATCTCAAAACCTCATTCGTTAAAATTAAAAGGCCTAACGTCTGCGTTTCCAAATTTCCAAGTCTACGCGCATTCAGCATGACATATCAACATTTTCTTCCGAAGATACGAGTTCACAGACAACCGTCTTTTCTCAGGAGCGGAAAGGGCTGTTGACAACATTATTGTCAATTAAAAACATATAATTGTTAATGACAAAATTTAAATATTTATTCATGTTTGTATATAAATGATTATGCATTTATAGTTACTAATATTTTCAGTAGACCTATGCATAATTGTAGTTGACAAAAATAAGAAGAAAAAAAAATAAACATATGAATAAACAAAAGAGATGAACACAAACCTTATTCATTTGTACGTAAACCTCTAAAACTAAAATGCTTGGGGGCAACTGTAAAAACAATGCAATTAAGTAATCATGCATCACAGTTGAGTAGGTGACGAATATCGTACCAACAGACATTGCAAGAACCAGAGGTCCGGTACCAAAATAGGTCCCGTCCGAAGAAACCAAAAGATGTGACCACCAAAAGAACCAAACAGTAACAGAACCCCATCCCCATGGCCCCAGCAACACTGCTCAAAAGACGAGAAATCTAAAGTTTACGAGTGGAGAGAAAAGGGGTCCGATTCTGCTATTGCGTAATATCATCCAACGCAGTAGTGGACGGCACGGATCGACCGTCACCGACGAGAATTAAAAAGAATCTTTAAATTTTGACATGAATCTTAATGCAATTAAGAAGATCGGACGGACCTCGTCTCGTGCTGCGCTATACGGTATAACACGCAGATTCGGATTTAGAGAAAATAGCGTAACCAGGTCACTGGAAAAGGAAATATGAGGAGAGGCGTTGCAATTTGTCCCACTAATTATCCTTGGTCTGTATTTTATTCTAAAATGAGTTCAGAACTTCAGATCCAGTTATACACTGTTTTAACAGAGAGTTGATAGGATCCTTTGTGGAGCTGTGATTTGCTGCAACTTGTGTTATTTGGCAGGGTGGAATTTGAGTAAATTAGTATGTAAAAAATGTTTTATTATTAAAGCGAGTTGTTGACAATCAATCAAGAAAAATAATTCAAATCTCGTCTGAATTTAGTCATGTTTCATTTTATGATAAGTAGACTTAATTCTTGTTTGTTTCTAAATTTAGTTATGTTTCCTTGTTTTACATAGTGCTGTACATGGATCGGATTGGTCGGCTTTGGTCATCTTCTCAATCTGATTCATACTAATCAGGTTATTGCCATAATAATTCATCACCAATCCACATAACTCAAAACTCTAATTCGAATCATTGTTTTTTACCGTTCGGGTTATGCGTGTTAGCGAGTTTTGTTAAAAATTGACTAAATTATTGTGAAAAAAATATATTTTGAATTTTTCACTGTTATATAATCCTACTAAAAGTGGAGTTCGTATCTGCTGTTATTCTTGGAGAAAAACAGGACCTGTTATTCTAATATCGACCGCCTGATTAAAACAGACGGCGATGATGTGATGCACGAGGCCCGCATCATTATAAAATTTATCTGCAAGATCAAATACGAACCATCGAATTGAAAAACAGGACCTCATTTTTCTCCAAAAATAACAGATATGAAGTCCTAAACGTGTACTATATAACAACTCTTGGATAAACTCTTGTATCTAATGTCATATTTCTTTATTTTTAACTAGGAACTTGTTCCTAGTGCAAGTCATAACTAATAAAAATATATAAAATAGTAAAATACAAAAAATAGTCAACTAAAACATTTGTGCTTAGATAAAAAAAATCTAAGTAGACCATTTCACGAAATCTCATTATTATCATAATAGATTTTATTGATAATTCAAATCCAATAATTTTGAACCGTTGATTTTGTTAGCTCTAGATGACCAATGAAATTAAACTAAAATGTTACAATATTTTTATACACATGTATTATGACATATATGAAATATTCAATCAATTAGTTTTGATATTTAAAATCTTAAAAATTAGAAAGTACAATCGCCATAATTGTTAAAAGAAAGAGAGTTTCCGACAAGCAAAAGCGGAGTAGAAGATCTCTCTTCTATTTCTGGGACAATGCATTATTGTATAGATATGCTCCTTGTGATCTAACAGCAAATGTCAACTTGTAATGATAAACGCAGTAATTAATGAGAAGCAAAACAATTTCTAGCAACAAACATCCCATGCAGCATTGAAGTTATTGGATCTCATCATTGGAAAGCATCCGGATCCCTTGCATTACTACAAGAGATAAGAGTTCTAGTGTTTCTCTACAAAAAGGTGCATCCTCAGTAAAACTAAAAAGTCTTGCCCGCTTATTAAAAGTCAGTTTGTGATTCAAATTTCGATGTTCGTATCGATTCAGCTGTCAATTTATAAGATACAGTACTGATAGATACAGACTCCATCGCAAATTTTTTTTTTCCAAAATTCTTAACATACCGAAAATTTCAATAAACAAGAGACGATGACTACAAATGACAAAAAATTATTTATATAGACAACAAATATCTTCATCCCAAAACAAGAAATAACTGCAACTAAAGAGTAAATATATGATGATTCGGTGAATAAATAAAAAATAACTACTAAAGAAATAAATAGCAGAAAATAAACAAATAATCTAGATAACTTAAATAAATATCGAACATATCAATCAGGACAAGTCGAGATCACAATCTGAATATGTCTCGAATATTATTCCTTCTCGGTTTGCGTCAGGCTCCCAGGATTGTTGAAAACTTGACCTAAAGCTTGACTCAACTATCCTTAGTACTGACGACAATTCGAGAGGTGGTTCAGGTGGTGGGGTGGTTCCAACAATAGACATGGTGGAGGCAGATTCGAGGTAGGAGACCGTATAGGTGGTGGTTCTGATTCGACTAGTCCATAGTACTATTTTTCGAGTTCAAGCTTGACCAGTCTTTCGTCTTGTACTTTCTTGATGGAACTCTTCAGACTCGAGATACTTTGCAACTTCTCGAGAAGACTCTTCAAACTCGAGGTGTTGCACTTGCATGTCTTTTGTGATTCTCGAGGTCGCTCTTCGAATTCAAGAAACTCTTAGGTGTCGATCTTGTGTATTTCCTCCTCGAAATCTTCGGTGAGAAAGTCGAGATCATACTCGCATCTCTCCTCCTCGATGCCTTCAGAAATATACTCAGAATCAACCTGGTAAGTTTCCTCGGTGTACTCGAAAACTTGCTCAGGGTCATCCTCGGAATCTTTCTCACAGGCTTTCTCGATGTACTCGGGAACATATTCGAGGTCGTCCTCGTAAATTTCTTCCTCAGAAACTCTCCTTCGAATTCTTGCTCAAACTCTTTGTTTTCTTGTAGTTCTCGAGTGAAACTTTTGATTTCAAGAACTCGGCTTATTGAACCAGAAAACTTTACAATAGTGTCTTTCGAACTCGAAAAGTTGAGAATATACGCGACAAGGTCGGGATTACACCAATTGAAGAGAAGCTTGTCCAACATCGCTTGAGATGGTATGAACATGTGTAACAGAAATCTTCTGAAGCACCGGTACGTAGTTGAGTTCTAAGGCGTGTCGAAAACACAAGAAGAGGTAGGAATCAACCTAGATTAACATGGGACGAAACAATAAAAAGAGACTTCAAAACATGAAACATCTCCAAAGAGTTGACATCTAATAGAAATGCGTGAAAAATAATAATTTACGTACCGTGAAAAATAATAATTTACGTACCAAAACCATGACCTAAGTAGAGATGTGGTCATACAAGATGAGAGTGGCATATATGTTGTCATACAAAAAGGAATATCATTAGAAATAATAACATACGTGACAATGTCGGATTGTGCTGATTGAAGAGAAGCATGTCCAACATTGCTTGAGTTGGTATGAGCATGTGCAAAGGAGACCTTCTGAAGCGTCTATACATAGTGAAGTTCTAATCCGCATCGAAACCACAAGAAGAGGCAAAGGTCAACCTAGATAGACATGAGATGAAGCAATAAAAAACGACTTGAAGACATGAAACATCTCCAAAGAGTTGGCATCTGATAGGAATGCGTGAAAATTAACAATTTACGCACCAAAACGATGACCTAGATTAGAATTGATAACGATAGAGTTGTATAACTTTTCGTCACGATTGGAGACGTGAGACATTATTTAGACTTAAAATTTATAACAAAATTATTAGTATTATTATTCCATCACTTCGATTGGAATTCATTCTAGCCCATCCAACTTTTCAACTTGTTTAGGACAAAAGGCTTTGTTATGTGGTTGTATGAAATTTGGAAGGTCATAAATTTCTGTCAAGGAAGTTGAAAAGTTGAAACTTCAAATTGTAAAAATATGAAATAATTGGAAGTGAAGGGACTAAAGAAGAGGGAGGGGCAAAAAATTAAGTTGGAGGGAATCACAAAAACATTTTGTTAAAGAGGATAGATGCAAGGTAAGTTTTTTGTCTCGGGAAAAGAAAGGTAATATGAAAAATTCCTTCAACAATCATATACAGTCACAAATTCCTGTTTTCATATTCAAGATTACAGCACACAAAAGATGCAATTTTTAAGGTTTTGTCAGAGTATAATTAAGCCATTTTTAAGGATTAAGGATCTTTAGCATTAACCAACATTGAACTTCAGCTTTAACTTCCTTTTACTGAGTAGTTTAATTACAGTTCAGATTTCAGAGGATGCATTCTTCACACTGACATGAAACAAAGAGGCACAACCAAATAATTTTGACTAATCGCTACATTAAAAACTAAAGTGAAAGAGTACACAGTTTCTAGTTAATTACAGCCTGCATCGAGTTTCTAAACTTGACTTTTAGGTGGTGTTTGCTCTTGTTTATGTAGCTACTAAATTGATTCCATATATACGAGCTGAATCAAGCTTAGACAACAAACTAACCTCGCAAAAAAAATTATGTTATCAACAGTGCACAGATATGGCTTTCTTGCTACTGAAATTGACTTACTATTATGGAAATTCAACAATAATTGTGTTAGCAATCATACCTCTTCTCAGAGGAATTAGATCGAGCACTTTCAGAGAGCTGTAGAAGTGGAGAGCACAAGGTGTCGCGAACCGGCTCGGATTCAGTTGATGCAAGGCGGGATCTGGCGGATCATCGGCGAATAATGCGGTGATCGGAACGATTTGATCCGATTCCCGACCTGCACCAAGCGAATCCGAAGCGACGGCGATCCATTTCAACTGTTTCTTGTTCTCTTTTTTGGAGAATCCAATGGGAATGGGAAAGAGGTGAGACTGAGAAGGTAGATATTTACCTCAAAAAAGAGGTAGATATTTATTTAAGGCTTCATTTCTGAAGCAGAAGCCTGCGATGCAGCCGCGTGTACTTTTTTTGAAGTGACTAACCTTTGGTGCTAGACTGACGGCTATGATCAGATACGGGCATATCTGGTTAAGATATATATTTTTTTGGTGGTGTTATTATCGAATATATATTATTTTTTCATATTGATATTAAAGTCATTATTATAAATTTGACAATTTTATTCTTCAAAAGTACATGATAACACTTTCAAATCGATAATTACTTTAATATTCATGTTTTATTATTCATATTCTTTTGTAAAACAAATGAAATACATTTTCAAATTTAACTTCATTGTGTGGAGTAATATTTTTTTATATTAATAGCGCCATCTTATTTTTTTTTGTTTACCAAATTTCAGTTCGAAGGTTGCTGTTGTAAAAAGAAAATTTGTACAATTTAAGCATCTCAAATGCCATAGAGATTGTTAAAATAATTCAATTGGATGGAATTTGCGATGATCCAAATTTATTGTTAGCACAAAAATTGATCTATCATTTAGAATTATTTAGTACAAATAGATATGATAGTAATAATACTATTTGATACATAACTTGTTGATCATTTAATAGCGTGAAATAAGCTATAAATTATTTAGAATGTTATTATATTTAATGAAACGAGCTATACATGCATTTGTTTGTTCAAATTTCAAAGATTTGTAAGCAAAATGCTATATTTCCGAGCTGAGAACACATGATAGGGACCTAATAAAGAATTTGTATTATCTGGAATTACAATATCTGACCGCCGTCTCATTCTCAACATTATTACATCGTTTTTTATCTGCTCGCGCAGTAATTATTACAACGTTGCTACAGTGCTACTCAGTAAAACTGTTCATTTTTTCTTGAAAATTTCTAACAATTTCAAAAGATACGAATTCCTAACAAGCATAAAGCAAAATCCGATACATATTCAGATTTCTTTTAAATATTTATTCATCAAAACATGAAATTTAGGTACTTATCCATCAATATTTCATTGCTTTTGATGTTTTTCCTCAGTTGATAAATCTTGATTTCCAGTTGAGATTTTAAATTTATTAAATAAACAAATGACTAAATTACCCTTTTATTGTTATTTGTTAACCACTAAACAATATTATTTATTCCTCCGTTTTGTCTATGATTACTCTTCTTATTTAACTGGCGTTTGTAAATTGGCGTGACCTTGTTCTCAATCCTAAGGATAAATTACCTCTGAATTTTCCATATATTAAATTGGAATTTAATCATTTTAACAATGAAGATTATAGGGAAATTGATATTGCAACTGTCTCAAATATCAGTCGTTGAAAAATGAAAAGCTTTCACTTCTAACACAATTCATTCTTTTTTTTTTGTGCCAAAGATTACATTCAGATCCCATGCAAGTCTAAAGGTTTTGCAATTTCAATCGGTTTTAACAAAAATAAAATAAAAATAAAATGAGGACAAGTGGAAACAACTTAGAACGACCAGTTTTGTCAGTTCCATACAGGATATACAACGAAAACTTCATGCATCCATTCCTATAAAAGAGAAAAGAAAATTGTATAAGGGAGCTGATACGTAGATATCATATTTGATACCGACTATTGATATCGATTTTATTATGCATCTTTAGTTGAATTATACTGCACATTATTTGAATTATTATGTATGTTATTTTTTGTAATGAAATGATTATACATGTTGTCGATTTTATTATGCACCTTTAGTTGAGTTATCGTGCACATTATTTGAGTTATCATGCATGTTATTTTTTATAATGAAATAATTATACATGTTAATTTATGTACTGAAATAGTTATTATGGTATTACATGCATAATAACTCAAATAATGTGAATGATAATTCAAATAAAGATGCATAATAAAATTCGTATCAATAATTGATATCAAATGTGATATCTACGGAACATTATCCATTGTATAATTATTTTGTATAATTATTGTGAACTGGCAGATGACTGTACGCCTGTACCAGTTTGAGTTCTTGTATGAACCCATTAACCTGTTAATTTTCTCCAAAGACTTCCATTAAATGAATGCTAACAACAGATTTCGCATCTTCCACGAAACTTCAAAAATATTCATCTAAAAGCACAAGAAGCAAAACACAAACTAGATTTTCTTTGAACACTAGTTCCAACTTCCAACTTTAAAGTGAAGTACTTAACATGCTCAAATAACAGGATCTGTAGTTAGCTACCATTTACCAATACGTTCACAATCCAACAAAGATATCTCAATTTACTGATTGTATGAACTTCAAAGAAACAAATTCCTCAAAAAACCTCTGATATTGCCATGTCAGACTTCCTTACTGGTGCATATTACTGGAGTGGCGAGGCATGTACTGCATACAGCAGAGAATATCGTGTTAAGAGAGCATTGGTGACTGGTGAGAGTATGGGAGGTAGTAATTTCATGAGCTAGAGCAATACATGATTTTGAATGGAAGGCCATAACTGTCCTTGCTTGTTTTTAAATTAAAAGCTTATCTGAAATTTAAATATGATTAATCTCAATCTGAATCATCTGATGCACAAATATCTAAGATAATGTAGTAGTGGATAAATATCTATATTTCATATTTGATGGGTAAATTTCTAAAAAGATAATTAGATAGATATATGCACCAGGTATAAGCACAAATTACAAGTTTATAAATATGACCAGATCTACTTAACACCGTCATAGTCCATTGGCGCTCATATACATGCAAAAATGTTGAGACTTCAACAACAGAAGATTTATCCAATTATAAATACATTTTCTTGGAACCTGAGATCCCCTCATTCTTCAAACACAAGGCAATATGAGATTTAACCAAGCAAAGGAATAAACAATGCACACCAAAAAGAAACAAAACACACTTATAGACTGAATGACTACAGCATGTCAGCATATACATAAGCTCTGTCAGTCATGGATACTCCACAACAATTCGCAAAAAGGCCTCAAACTACTAACAAGACCACCATCAATCACACTAAACATCAGTAAAATAAAATAGAACCCAAGCCCCCAGATAGACAGCATTTCAAGAAACACTCAAGCTGCCAGAACTATGATCACAATAAGAAGCACAACGCCGAAGATAACCAAAAGCAAGCACATCTGCATCCATTAAAAGACAGAAGTTTAACTAAGATCTAAACACAAACTAAGTGAGCATGAAATTGGTTGACACAAATGAAATTGACTCCAGTTAATGAAACCTCAGCTTAAATCCAATTTACGAGTCAAATTATTCTTTGTAAAAAAAAAGGAACCAAAAGCTGGGAAATGAAGTCAACATACACAAGGTTGCATGTGAATCATATGAACTGGTACACACCAATCGAGAGCTACAGGTATGAAAATTTCAGAAATGGTGAGAAATGAATTACAAGAGATGAATTGGACTTCTGGGTTTTGGAGGCCTGGGCAAGCTGAGTTTTTGCCTGGGAAGTTGCTGCTACTGCATTTTCTATATGGGAGTCGATATCATCTGCATGATAATAGGCAATAAACCCAACACATTAAGAAAGCAAACAAAATCAAATAGGAAAAGCAAAGGACTTTATGATCAAAAGAATACAAACCAATGACGGCTCCTTGTTCATGAACAAGCACAGCAAGGTCCTTGAAGATTTCATTGACTTCACCAATTTGGTTTTGTATCTCCTGAATACCTTGATCTCTCTCCTCTATTATCGCCTCATTAAATGATATCTCGTTGTCAAGCAACAACACCTCCTGTCTGCATTTCATCTTAAATTTTACTTCCCTACTCTTGTCTTTCAAAATATGTTACACTAGCAATGTTTCATCAATAAATAGGAGCGGAGAAACAAGAAACTGCATTTACCTCCTTGCTTCTACAAGTGTGGCACGCTGTTCGGGTGTCTTGTCTGAACTTATATTCATCTCACCAGATGTATAACTGCATCAAACCAAAGGCCACTTAGTCATTTTGTATGAGAGAGCTAACGATAGTTCAACAGACAGAGGAGATCAAAATGAAACCTAGAAGGGAGAACAGCCTGAGGAACAAAAGGAGCATAGGCAGTTTCTCTCTGAACAGCGAGATTCTGAGCCTTCTGAAACTCTTGCATTATTGCTTTAAAATCTTTTGCAAGCTTTGCATCTGCTATCTTCTTACTTGCCTGCATTGCATAATTAGATCAGTTAAATATAAGTCTTCAATTCGAAAAAAAAAATTGAGATGCTTACACTAGTTTCAGTGTTCTTATCAGCTTCACTGGCTAGCTTGAGCTTTCCTGTTGTATCTTTTATCAGCTGAAGAATTTGAAGTCTTGTTTTGTGCCTGTCAAAACCAACAGGATATTTAGAAGATAAGAACTCATAGAAAGATTATGAATCTAAGTATACGGCACTAATGATACATGAATTTTGTAGAAAATCATTCATCTGCATGCTACTCTCGGAACATATCTTATTCCTTTCTTCATACCATATGAACATGTATTTACATATGAAACATTACTTTTCACAAGACTAAAAATCAGAATCAATCCATTTACAGGGGAGATAACATCTTGTTGAAAAGCCCTCAACCCCCCTCAATCCATAATTTGGATATACCATTTACAACTACACCTACACTAATGAGATTCACATCCGCTGCCATTGAGACACTGACAAGTGAGCCCACAAGACAGAAAATAAAAACAGCACCTCTACAGTAAAATCTTGCCCGTTAAAATTTGATCCCACCTTCTTAAACTATGGCATGGCAGCAGATGGAGATCCTACACTAATGCAGATAAAGCTCACCTTTACACAACATCGTTAACCAAAAAATAATGTCAATTACACAATAAATTATATGTTGGCGATTTTCAAGATACATCCATTCTACATCTAGTTAAATCTCCAAAATATAACTTACACGTAGATTAAAATTGGGTGAAACATAAAAGTCAACCGACATAATATGATCCCTGGAATAGGCCACACATCATATACACCAATCCTCATCGACTAAATGAAATCGATAGCTAAGTTAAGGATTAAGATAAACAAAGAAAGAGATATACAGCTTATCACGGAGCTCAGGGGTATCCTTGGGGGTGCCGAGGGTGTTAACGAGGCGCTGAAAGGTTCCGACGTGCGTCGTGATTTGAAAAACCCCACTAGCAACGGCTCTCGCCGGATCCTGTTGCCTTCCATTGGACGACGACGTCGACCTCCCTCCCCTTGCCACCAGCCTCCCCGATTCCAAATCCTCGAAGCTCATCCTTCCTTCCTCAATTCGCCTCGTCCGCCTAACCCTAGAACACTAGAATTTCGTCGGATTTGAATTAGATTTGATGATGATGCGCGTAATGCACCTGAGCTGAACTAACAGAGGATGAATTGAATTGAATTGAATTGAATTCGATTAATTGATTGATTGATTCCACGATCTCTGTTTTGATCTTCGATGGTGAGAGGATGGAGGGGGTCCGCGAACTGGATACGGTCGTTGCCGTCGGTCAGAGATCAATGAAAAATATTGAAAATATTTAAAAATAAATTAAAGCGGTAATGTCACTAGAGTTGTCAAACATTCATAACGATCACGACAATTGCATATGTCGTTAATTATATCGTTTAAAAAATGATACAGTTGCGTTGATCGGTTTGTTTTATAAACGGCAAAACTATTTGAACTGTTGATCATTTCGTTTGTGTAAATGATAAAAAAAGTTTCAACCGTTTAATTTTTTTAACAACCAAATTCATGTAGAAAACAAATTTAAATTAGTTTGAAGCTCAAATTTAAACAATCAAATTACACAAGTAAACAACCAAATTTAAATGGTACATAAATTTAACAGAAACAAGTACAAAAACATAATTGAAATTGGACACAAATTCATGCAAATTCACACTTCAAGTTCATGCCAAACAAATTAGAACACAATTACACAACTAACATAAGTACACAACACAAGATTGAAACTCCAAGAGTCATATTTCGATTTCAAGCTCACAACCTATCAAGCTACTTCTCATCTCGTGCCAATCTCAACCAAAGGCTATTTTACCCAGATCATCACAGAAGGTCGTGGCTTGAAAACTAAGGAGCCAAAGAGCAAACTAGCACTCCTGGCTTCATCTTGAATTATCCATACACTCTACAATTCTAACTGACAACAAGCAACAAGTTAGCAAGATCAACAAAAAGTCAACAAGCTCAAAATAAAATTACCACTGACCCATTAGATGTCATGCTCAATTCAACATATAGAATCACCAACTTCGTTACTGGAACATAGTGGATCACCTACTTGTCCACCTGCCTCTACAAACAACAACACAAGAGGAGTTAATATTCAAGTAATTAATGATAAATTAACTTATAAGGGAAGATTGTATTACCAGTAATTGTAGCTTTCAATCAGTCTTGAGCACAAATGAGATCTTCAATGATCTCATCATTGAGAGTTCCTGACTAGTCAGAGTTCTGCCAATAGTGCTGAAAGCTGACTCTGAAGTCGGTGTCGATATCGGCACAGCTAGGATGTCTCGGGTGAACTTTGTCATGATAGGATATTTGGAGCCTTCAGTTTCCACCATGAAAGGATATCAAAATCATCATTCATACTGGCATCATCTTATGGCTCATTGAGATATTCTTCAAGTTCTGATTTAATTGGTTTAATACTTTTATTGTCCTTCATGAAATCTTTCAAACTAGCCCTTATATCACTAATACCAGCTGGTGCACTAGCAAATAATATATTAAAAGAAGCAATGTTAGTAAAAGAAGCAAGAATTTCAATAAACTTAATAAAAGAAGCACTAGTAGATAACAGATTCAAGTACATGTTGGCTCAAACAATATCTTCGCAGAAATTTTTGTTCCTTTTCTCTTGGAATTGACTTGGGGGCCCCGTCTTTTCGGGTGACTTGGACCATGGAGAGTGACCAATCTCCTCATATATGTGTTGTAGTGTTGTTTTGCCTCCCAACCTGGATCGGGAGATTATGGCAAATCCGACATTTCATAGTCGTCACCTTCGCTTTCATATTCGAAGTCGGAGTCAGAGTCGGTGCTTAGGATGATGACATGGCACCATGCACGAAATCCATCCTCTTCTGTTTTTTCCTCATCTTTCTTTGTGGTGGACATGAGATTTCTTTTTTTACTTCACTCCATGGCATATGAGAGGCCAATTTTCGGAGATATCTTGGGGTGATGTCAATTTCGCCCTCTTGGTATTGGTCTTCGAGTCAATTTTTTAACACGAAGCAATCTTCGATTACATGCCCCAATAATCTGTGGTATGGACAGTAAGTTGGGTCATTTGCTTTGGCCATGTCCTGAGGCCTTTTGCATGGAGGCTATTCAATTTCCAGCTCGAAAGCTTTGCGGAACATTTTAGCCACCTTGTCTTGAAGAAACGAGTAAGGCCTCCTCATCAATTCTTGGAGTGTCTTTCTCTTTTGAGTTTTTGGTCTTTCACTCACTTCAGGTAAGCTTGTCCGACTTAAGTTTTGTGAGAGGACACACTTTGTGTGGGATCCTCTTGCTTTTCTTTGCCTTTTGTGGTCTTTAGTTTCCATGGAATTTCTGACATCCTTGTTGTTTCGATTAATGCATCGAGCCCAAACATTTTGAAGATGTCTATGGGCTTTATTGAAGTGTGATGACCCTGCTTAAGCATTAACTCCCTTGGGAGGAAAAGAGTTTTCTCATTTTGACTTTGTGGAGGCGCATTAGTTTCACTCAATTAAAAGAAGTCCTTATCTGAGATGTTAGTGTTAGTTTGTAATAATCTAGAAGTCAATAATACGATAAATTATCAAAATTATCATAAAGCTTTGTTCATGAATTGAGTGATTAATAAACTGTCATTTTGTTACCTTGAGTATTATTGAATTATGAATCATTCCTTTATCTGACTTGAGTCAATAACTGGAAATGTGAAACTTCATAATACATATGATATATATATTCTTAAAAGTCTCTAACCAAGGTCATTAGCAGGAACACTAGCTTACCGTTATAAGGTTAGAATGTGGATTAAAAGATGGTTAAGTTTTACAAACCATAGACATGATATGTCATTTTAATCACATAAATACATGTTAGAAGAACATGATATTTGACATACCTCGAATGAAACATTAAATGGAATTGTGTACGTGTCATTAATGTTTTCATTCAGTGTTAAGTTCTAAGTATGAGGTATTCATCTTTCCTACTAAGAGATGTGTATGTGTGATTGTTATCTAATGCTGTCGGTAAAACGCAGTCATAACGGTAGCTTTTTGGTATACATAGCTTAGTTGAGGTAGTGATGGTTTACTAAAAGTACTATTGTCCCTCGTATCTTGATACGAGTTACAGTATCACTGGGCCCCTTGATAGAGTAAGATTATCTGCATGCGGTATAATTACAAGAGTAATTATATTTGATAAATCTGCTCAAGTTCGAGAAAAGATTAAGTTTGCAAGGATGACACACCTACCTTGAAACTAATCTGATACTGTGAGACGAAAGAATTAACACGACTAAAATGTTTAGTGGATCAAGATATTGCATAAGTACAACATCGTCTGTGTAATTGGATGGTCATAGCGCAGATGTCAGATGCCTCCTATGATTATAGAAATTAAAATGGTTTTAATTCTATTTACCAACATAACACAGATCCTATTGGGTCACACCGCATAGGAGCTAAATCAGAGAATCTTAATGATTAATTATAAATAGTTATAATTAATATTAAGATGGTTATAATTAATTATATATGATATGATTAAATTATATATGTCATATAAGATGACAAGCAAAAACAACGGTTTAATTTCTAGACGTATACGATACGTTGTATAAAATCATACCGCAACCAAACAAATACCAAACTCTGAGAAATATAATTGTTGAGAACAATTATATGTTTATGTATATTTATATATATTTAATTTAGATTTTAATTATAGATTACGGTTTTGAATTTGAGATGACATGCTTATCCTTAAGGGTATTTTTGGAAATTCACTTTTTCCAAGGGTTTATTTGTAAAAATGTAACCTCCTCATTTTCCTATAAATAGAGGGGTAAGGGGAGAGAGAAAGAAGCACCAAATCGACTCGGACTCGTTAACTCGGATTCGTATCGATAAATATACTTTCTCTCTTTCTCGTATACGGTTGTTTACGGGATTCGGAAAATAGTATTTTTGTGTTAGAGCGGTATTCCATATTTTGGATAATCGCAATTCACGAAGATATTTTATTTAGTCCGTATATCGGTGAATAGTGTTTTTGCGGGATATCGCGGCTTTCGGTATTTCTGGCAGAAGAAGTAAGCCGGTCTCTGGTCGTCCTGGTGGACATCTGATAGAGGTATCAGACGTCTGATACTCCGGTCGTCCTTTCGAGACTTCTGCAGTCCAATTCATATTTGGATTAAGGTATTAATGTTATATTAATCTATTTAATTTGTAAGTAGATTAAAGTTTTAGAATTCAGTTAAGGAGT
Source organism: Eleocharis quinqueflora (assembly GCA_964058865.1). Taxonomy (NCBI): domain Eukaryota; kingdom Viridiplantae; phylum Streptophyta; class Magnoliopsida; order Poales; family Cyperaceae; genus Eleocharis; species Eleocharis quinqueflora. The sequence continues at coordinate 14,860 of CAXKVX010001059.1, forward strand.
AGATCTATTTAGGATTAAGTAGGATTTTGATGTTAGGGATAAACGGGAGGTGGACACCCTCTGTGGTTTATACGACATACCCCACTTAATCCCCGACTTAAGTCAGACGTAAAATTTTTGTTTTACGGTCTTTCCGCTGCTTAGGCTAATTGACGGGTTTTGAACTGTTTGTAACCCAACAGTTAGACGAGGTGTCTTCATATTTTGTGGTTGTATTAACCTCATTCAGGTCGGGTGACACATCAATTTTGATGCATTTTCCCCCATCGGAGTTGTATCCCAACCCTCAAGTCAACATTTTTATCTCTAAAGTTTTGAATTCGACCTTTCAAGCCACCCCACATGGCCTCAAACTTCTTCATTCCTGCTTTGGTGATTGAGGTAGGACAATTGAACCTCCTCAACAACTCCTCTTCACCCTTCCTAAAATATCAGGTCAGGTCGATTTTGATTCGTTCATCTTCCGAGTCACTGTTTGGTAATCATGTCATCTAGTATCACATTGAGGCTTGGGCTTGGATGCTTGAGTCAGCTACATCATTGTTGTAGGACACGATGGGTTTATGCCTGATCATATTTCTATTTTTTATTTCAATTTTGGCAGGAACCACAAAGATTTGAAGCTCATGGACCTCATTTATTTCTCTTGAGGGAGGGCCTTAAAATATTTCTTTGGGACTCTTTCAATCACCATGGCTAATCCACTTTCACTGTCATATTTCGAGACTCGCGAGTATTCTTTCTAGATCGCTTGTTTGATTGCAAGTTGGGTGAAGATATCATCCATTAGCTCTTTGTCGGAAAAATTCAATATTCCAGGCTCTTCATCACTTGATGTTCCAAACATGAGAACATCTAACTTCATTTGAAATCTTGTTTGTTTTCCAGAGGTTTGGCCAAACATGGACTTAGCTTGGCAAGTGGGAGACTTATCGCTTGAGGAGGTTTCAAACATGGATATTCCTTTGACTTTGAGCTTGAGCATCGGGTCTACGTCACTTGAAGAATCACCGAAAACTAGCATGCTTTGAGCTTTGAACTTTGGCTTGTTGAGAGGAGTCCTGATAATGATGCATTCATTAGACTCATCATCTCAGGAAGCGCTGAAAACTAGCGGTATTTGAAATGATGCCCTCATTCGGTTGGGTTTAGCCACTGGCTTGGTTGTGGTGATGCCATTAGTTTCAGATACATTGGGTACCGCCGACTCAATGTGTTTGGCTATGATTTCTTTGAGCGCATGTCTTTCTTCATCGATAAAGAAGAACCTCGCATTTTGAAGAGAGTTCTCATGAGCACCAAATGACCTTACATTGTCATTGATCCTTTTAACTTTGTCCCCACGTATGTACTTTATGCATTGGCGAAGGGTTGAGGAACCACTCTATTTTCATGGAGCCATGGTCGCCCCAACAAGGCTTTGTAGGACGTTTCTGCATTTATGATATAGAACTTGGCTTTGGTTTCAAAATCGCTGAACTTTAGAGGAAACGTGATAGCTTCCATGGCCTTTTGAGAATTTTGGTTGAACCCATGATGGTGACTTGCTCATTCGATAACGATTCCACACCTAAGGTTAAGCTCTTCAAGATTTTGAAGGACATGATATTTATAGATGATCCTGCATCAATCAAGATTCGATTTAGGCGCTTGGCTTCGTACTCGTCAGTCACATACAAAAGACGATTGTGATCGAATGTACCAACCAACAAGTCTTCGTCTGTGAAAGTTATACTTTTGGAGCGGCCCTCAATGTACAGAGCCTCTGCATCGGCATTTGATGAAAAATGTGTTTGGAATTGCTCAGGATTTTGGAGCGCATATATCAGTGAGCTCTCAAGTCTTTATACATCGTGAGGGCATCAAAAACACTCATCAAGGCTGATATTTTCCTTAGGTGAGCCAAGACATTGTAGTCTCCCACGACGAGTTCGGTAGTGCCACTTGTTGAAGGGATATCAGTTTTATCATTCTCTTTGTCTTTAGCCACCTCTATTGGCATCTGGCGTTTAGGTACATGAGTTCCTGACCTCAAGGTTGCTTTACATTCTTGCGGTGTAGTTGCCTGATTTGTTTCTTCTGCCCCCAAATGGATGTCTTAGAGAGGCCAAATGCTTATTCTTCTTCATCAGAGTCATCAATCACATTACACGACTCAATGAGGAATTCTTTTCCTTTACTTTTGTTACGAGGGGTCTCATTTTTGGAGTCCTCTAGCATGTTGGTCTCGATACAAGGAGTGGAGAGGAACAATATTTATCAAAATTTTAATGTTATTAGATAGTTCTTTTTACTATCACAACTAACATTCATTTGTCAATATATTTATGAAAGAAGAGGGTGACTCGATTTGTAGTGAATTAACGAGACATTGGAGGAATTATAAATGGTACAATTTGCAAATTGTGTACAAAAATAGTCATTGATGTATGCCAAGACCATCTTTTCTTGCTTTTATAGCTTTGAGATGTCATCGTCGCTCTTCACAAAGCGTCATTGAGGAGGTCGTTAGTGTGCTTGTGGATTCAATTCTTGTTTTTGATTGATTTTCAATCTATTTCTAGAAATACTTATATGCTGCAATGCATTTGTCTGTTTCAGTTACAACTTTATAATTAATGATATGGAATAATACTGTAATCCAACTAGATATTTAAACATTTAGCTTTAATGTTATGGATTATTAATTATATTACTGCTGAATGGTGATACTTTTGAGTATTACATGATTTGGATGTGTGTGTAATCATGTTTGGTTAATAATGTGGATGACATGATCTGAATGTTTTATTAATTGTTATACACACATACACACACATATATAGTTAGATTATTGTGAAAACGTTTGCACTTCGGCCGAAGTGCAAAAGTTACATATTTTATAACTTTTTCTGTTCAAAATTAAAATTTGAGTTGGTCAATAAATTATTCATTTCAAAATCTTATAGGAAATCAAATTTCATGACTTTTGAAGCTTTCTGGCTATTTTTAAAAACAACACTGAAAAGATCATGCTTTTTTAATATTAAGCTATATTGTTTTTAAAATATTTAAAAAAACATCTAGAAAGCTCAAAAAATCATGAAATTTGATTGCCTACAAGATTTTGAGAAGAAGAATTTATTGATCAACTTAAATTTAAATTTTGATATAAAAAATTATAAAAATATAACTTTTGCGCTTCGGCCAAAGTGCAAACATTTTCATAATAGCCTATCCCATTATATATGTGAGAAAGAGATATGTAGCCTCTTTTTTTCTAGAACCTTGTAGAAAATAATTTCGTAACTTTTAGAGATTTCTAACTATTTTTTTAAATATTTTTTAAAAATAGTCCAGTTTAATATTAAAAAACCAAAACATATTCAGTGTTGTTTTTCAAAAATATTTAAAAATAGCTAGAAAGTTCTAAAAATTACGAAATTTGATATGAAGAATTTATTAGCAACTTAAATTTAAATTTGACCACAAAAATTTGTAAAATATAAAACTTTTTCACTTCGGCCGAAGTGCAAATGTTTCACATTAGCCATACTCTCTCTCTTTAGAGTACATATTACACCGGATATCAAGTCATATCAAGTCATAAAGGTGTTGGCGAGTAACAAATATTAAATCTTTCATGCTAAAAAGTGGTGTTGATTGACTGAAAAAAAATAGAGTGTGCCTCAAAAATATTTCTACCCCTGATCGGTGAGGAGCATTCTATCTTTATTTCGAAACGATAAAGAAATATCTTTGATATATCTTAACTAGCGACAAGATAGACTATTGTTGTAGATATTCAAAGTAAAGTTGCATGATCTCATATCATATTAAAATAATTTATCTCTCATGTATCTTTACATCAAAGCTATAAGTATCTTAGGGTGCGTTTAGATCATGTCATGATTAGTGCAAAAATAGTGCTATCTAGATTAGTGGTTGAAATAGTGGTTACTTTTTGCTATCTAGGTTAGTGCAAAAATAGTGCTAATTTTGTTCTATCTAGGTTAGTGAAATGTTGTTTGGATTGCACATTTGGAGTAGTGATAGTGAGTTAGTAAAATAATAAATTATTTTAGTTTTTTCAACGATAATAATAATAATAAAATAATAAAATATTGATATCAATTTATAATATAATAATAATACAATAATAATAAATGATAATAGTAATAAAATAATAATAATGACAATAATGACAATAAAAGTAATTATAATAATACTAATAAAATAATAATGACAATAATAATAATAATAAAATAATGACAACTAAAATAATATTAATAAAATAATAATAATGACAATTGTTATAATAATAAAATAATGATAATTACAATAACAATAATAAGAATAATAATAATGACAATTATAATAATAATAATGACAATAATAATAATAAAATAATGACAATTAAAATAATAATAAAATAATATTAATGAAAATTATAATAATAAAATAATGATAATTACAATAATAATAAAAATAATGATAATTACAATTATAATAATAATAATAAAATAATAATGACAATTATAATAGTAATAAAATAATCACAATCAAAATAATAAAAAATAATATTAATGACAATTATAATAATAATAAAATAATGATAATTACAATAATAATAAACATAATAATAAAGACAATTATAATAATACTAATAAAATAATAATGACAATAATAATATTAATAAAATAATGGCAATTAAAATAATAATAATAAAATAATAATAATATGACCAATAATAATAAAATAATAATGACAATTATAATAATACTAATAAAATAATAATGACAATAATAATAATAATAAAATAATGACAATTAAAATAATAATAATAATAAAATAATAGTAATAATGACAATTATAATAATAATAAAATAATAATAATAAAATAATAATAATTACAATAATAATAATAAAATAATAATAATGACAATTATAATAATAATAAAATAATAATGACAATAATAATAATAATAAAATAATGACAATTAAAATAATAATAATAATAATAATAATAATATTAAATAATAATAACATCAAGATGATGATTACAATGTAATAAAATAATAATTTTGCTAACCATGACATGTGCTAATTTACTAATCCTACCATTTTGTGGGATTAGCAAAATAGCACTAACCAACACTACTCACAACTTACTAAATCATGTTTGGATCACATTTTTGTGTGGATAGCAACACTTATCCATGATTAGTGCTATTTTTGGTGATCCAAACACTCCCTTAATGTCCAACGTTGGTGGTCATGACACAGTACACATGTTCTTAGAAGTACATCGGTGACATAATATAGGTGAATTTTTTAAAGGGAGCTGATAGTAGATACCATATTTGATATATCGATTTTATTATGCATATTTAGTTGAATTATACTGCATATTATTTGAATTATTATACATGTTATTTTTGTAATGAAATAATTATACATGTTGTCGATTTTATTATGCACCTTTAGTTGAGTTACCGTGAAACATTATTTGAGTTATCATGCATGTTATTTTTTATAATGAAATAGTTATACATGTTAATTTATATACTGAAATAGTTATTATGGTGTAACATGCATAATAATTTAAATAATATGCATGATAACTCAAATAAAGGTGCATAATAAAATCGGTATCAATAGTTGGTATCAAATGTGATATCTACAAAATATTATTCTTTTTTAAAACTTTTTTTATTAAAATATAAATTACATGAGTGCTCACTGCTCAACAATAATATTAATTGCAGTTGTTAAATACGTTTAATTACAATCAACTAGTGGACAATAATATTGCTTGACAAACATCGTACAGACCAAACAACCCACTAATTAAAATTAAAAAAAAACACCCACTAATTAAAGTTCAAAAAAAAAAAAAACTTGGGAACGGCTCTGTGGGTAACGCAGTTGCAACTTGCAATCGCCAATGATAAGTTATATCTAGCTGAAAGTATGTAGTAATGGGGGGAGGGGCCTTTGAGAGTGCTCGTTTCAGAAATGTATGTACTAACAATATATTGGAACGGATCCGGATCTGTTGTAGCGTAGTACTGCGCTAAGCAAATGAACGGTTCGAATTGATCGTCAATTTCGTGATCGACCGTCAGAGATGAAAATCAAGAGGCATTTATACTTTGACACGAATCTTGACGCAATCAATGAAAATCTAACGGTCCAGGTGCTGTGCTACACCGTCCCGCGCAGCACCAGATCCCGTTCCTATTGGAACAACTGTACTCGGACCAGAAGCACTAAGAGGGGTAATCTATGCTTCTTCGTGGTGTTTTATTTATTGTTTGCAACACTTGAATGAAGTACTCGCAGAAGAAACACCTCTCGTAGCAGGAGAAGAAGCTTTGTGTTCTTTTCTTGATTGTTTACCACCCATAAATGAAGTACTCTGATCAGAATCACTAATAAATGAAGTACTCGAACATGAAGAACTTAGAGTGGTACTCTTTGATTCTCCATTTTGTTTTAGTGATGGGTTACAATTCTCGTAGTAAGATATGATGCTATTTGGAGTTTTCTTGAAAGGTTAACACTCATAAATGAAGTACTCAGATAAGAAACACTTATCGTAGTTGGATAAGATGCTTTGTGATGTTTACTTTATGGATTACCACCAATAAATGAAGTACTGTCATCCGAATCACTCATAAATTAATTACTCGGACCAAAAGCAATTAGTGTGGTAATCTACTCTTCTTCGTGGTGTTTTATTCATTGTTTGCAACACTTGAATTAAGTACTCGGAGAAGAAACACCTCTCGTAGCAGGGGAAGAAGCTTTGCGTTGTTATCTTGATTGTTTACCACCCATAAATGAAGTACTCTGATCGGAATCACTAATAAATTAAGTACTCGGACATGAATCACTTTCAGTGGTACTCTGTGATTCTCCATTGTGTTTTAGTGAATGGTTACATCACTTAAATGAAGTACTCGTAGAAAAAACTCTTCTCGTAGTAAAATATGATGCTTTGTGGAGTTTTCATCAAAGGTTAACACTCATAAATGAAGTACTTTGATCAGAAACACATCCCATAGTACGATATTACGTTTTGTGGCTTTTTTGTATAGGTTATCACCCATAAATGAAGTACTATGATAAGAAACACTTCTCCTAGTTGGATAAGATCCTTTGTGATGTTTTCTTTAATGGTTATCACCTATAAATGAAGTAATGTGATCTGAATCACTCATAAATTTATTACACGGAACGGAAGCACTTAGAGGGGTAATCTATGCTTCTTCGTGGTGTTTTATTCATTGTTTGCAACACTTGAATGAAGTACTCGCAGAAGAAACACCTCTCGTAGCAGGAGAAGAAGCTTTGTGTTCTTTTCTTGATTGTTTACCACTCATAAATGGAGTACTCTGATCAGAATCACTAATAAATTAAGTACTCGAACATGAAGCACTTAGAGTAGTACTCTTTGATTCTCCATTGTGTTTTAGTGAATAGTTATAACACTTAAATGAAGTATTCACAGAAAAAAAAAACTTTTCGTAGTAAAATATGATGCTTTGTGGAGTTTTCATTAAAAGTTAACACTCATAAATGAAGTACTTTGATCAGAAACACTTCACATATTAGGATATGACGTTTTGTGGCATTTTATGTACTGGATACCACCCATAAATGAAATACTTAGATAAGAAATACTTCTCGTAGTAGGATAAGATGCTTTGTGATGTTTTCTTTAATGGTTACCTCCTATAAATCTAGTAATGTGATCAGAATCACTCATAAATTAATTACTCGGACCAGAAGCACTAAGAGGGGTAATCTATGCTTCTTCGTGGTGTTTTATTTATTGTTTGCAACACTTGAATGAAGTACTCGCAGAAGAAACACCTCTCGTAGCAGGAGAAGAAGCTTTGTGTTCTTTTCTTGATTGTTTACCACCCATAAATGAAGTACTCTGATCAGAATCACTAATAAATGAAGTACTCGAACATGAAGAACTTAGAGTGGTACTCTTTGATTCTCCATTTTGTTTTAGTGATGGGTTACAATTCTCGTAGTAAGATATGATGCTATTTGGAGTTTTCTTGAAAGGTTAACACTCATAAATGAAGTACTCAGATAAGAAACACTTATCGTAGTTGGATAAGATGTTTTGTGATGTTTTCTTTATGGATTACCACCAATAAATGAAGTACTGTCATCCGAATCACTCATAAATTAATTACTCGGACCAAAAGCAATTAATGTGGTAATCTACTCTTCTTCGTGGTGTTTTATTCATTGTTTGCAACACTTGAATTAAGTA
>CAXKVX010001060.1:0-132896 GCA_964058865.1 Eleocharis quinqueflora
CGTTGCCATCTGCTATGCGAGCAAAGTCCTTGATTCTGCGCAAGCCAACTACACCACAACAGAAAAGGAGCTTTTGGCGGTAGTGTATGCTCTCGAGAAATTTCGCACTTATCTGGTCGGATCTAAGATCATCATCTACACCGACCATGCTGCACTAAGGTATCTTCTCGCCAAAAAGGATGCAAAGCCACGTCTTATTCGTTGGGTTTTGCTTTTGCAAGAATTTGACATTGAAATCCGAGATAAGAAGGGGTCGGAAAATTCTGTGGCTGACCATTTGTCAAGACTGCATTGGGTTGGTGAAGAAAAGGACCGTGTACCGATCGATGACTCAATCCCCGGAGAACAACTCTATTCCCTGTATACTGCCTGTGAAAACCCTGCTGCCCCGCATGACTTCCCTACCACCCCGCAGGACTTCCCTGCTAACCCGCAGGAGCTCCCTGCTACCCCGCAGGCTTCACCTGCGCTCAGGCAGGAAGCTCTTGCTGCCTCCTCTGGAATCCCTCCGGTACCTTGGTATGCCGATCTTGCCAACTTTCATTGTGCCGGCGTGATTCCGAAAGACATGACATACCAACAAAGGAAAAAGTTCAAAGCTGATGCTAAGCACTACATCTGGGAAGAGCCTTTCCTCTTCAAAGTCGGCATTGACGGGATGATTAGGCGTTGTGTGCCGAAAGAGGAGGTACATACAATTCTTTTCCATTGCCATTCATCTGCTTACGGAGGGCACGCTTCTTCACCAAGAACTGCCGCCAAAGTCTTGCAGTCAGGTTTCTTTTGGCCAACCCTCTTCAAGGATGCACATTCTTTCGTGCAATCATGCGACGAGTGCCAAAGAACCGGAAACATATCAAGGCGCAGCGAGATGCGACAACAGCCCATTCTGGAGGTCGAAATTTTTGATGTATGGGGAATCGACTTCATGGGGCCATTTCCCTCTTCAAATGGTAATGAGCACATTCTTGTGGCAGTGGACTATGTGTCAAAATGGGTAGAGGCAATAGCTTGTGCTAAAGCGGATGGTAACTCTGTCAAGCGCCTTTTCAAGGATGTGATCTTCCCGCGCTTTGGAGTGCCGCGCGTTGTGATAAGTGACGGGGGCAAACACTTCATCAACCGCCAGTTTGAGCAACTTCTGAAACGACATGGGGTAACCCACAAGGTAGCAACTCCTTATCATCCTCAAACTAACGGGCAAGTTGAAGTGTCTAACAGGCAAATCAAGTCTATTTTGGAGAAGACGGTGTCGGCGACAAGGAAGGATTGGGCTTTCAAGCTCAGCGACGCACTTTGGGCATACCGCACCGCTTTCAAGACGCCACTTGGGATGAGCCCGTTCATGCTAGTCTACGGGAAGCCCTGCCACTTGCCCGTCGAGATTGAACACAAGGCATACTGGGCCACACGCATGCTCAACATGGAGCTACAAGCCGCTGGGGAGAAGCGTATCCTCGACTTGCACGAGTTGGAGGAAATGCGTCTTCAAGCCTATGAGAATGCCCGAATTTACAAGGAACGCACAAAGAAGGTGCATGACGAGCGCATTTCGCGCCGTGACTTTAAAGAAGGTGACCTTGTACTTTTGTTTAATTCTAGGTTAAGGCTATTTCCAGGCAAGCTCAAGTCTCGATGGTCCGGACCCTTCACGGTGAGGAAGGTCTACCCTTTCGGAGCAGTGGACATTTCGGGCAATGACGGTCGAATCTTCAAGGTGAATGGTCAGCGTCTCAAGACGTACATTGCCGACAAAAATCATGACGAGCGCCTGAACTTGGACCTGCTCGAGCCTATCTCAGCAGAAACTTAGACGCAATAAGGTCAAGCTCGGGACCGTAAACAAGCGCTGCTTGGGAGGCAACCCAAGGGACAAAATTTTTGGTCTTTCTTTTCTTTTTTCTTTGATTTTGTGCTTTCATTTGTTTATATTTTATTTTTTTTTTCTGTTCTCTCTCATGCGGTACGCTAGGTTTGTTAGTATTTTTGATATACAGGAATCGGAAGGATCAACCAGCAGCATAACAGAGTTGTCTGCCGCCCTGTAAGGGGACCCAGCGGCCCTGTAAAGGTCCCCTGCGGCCCTGTAAGGATGGCCTGCGGTCCTGTAAAGGTGTCCTGCGGCCATATCAGGATGGCCTGCGGCCCAGTAAGGTTGAAATGGAAGGTGGAGTCCTGCGGGACAGATAAGGAAAGCTGATGAAACAGAGTTGGAAGGGTTATTAACTTGCCTTATTTGCCTCCATCTGGTTCTATATTCTTACCCCACCTTCCCTCATTCTCTTTATCATAAATTTTCATTTTGCAACCAAAATTCTGCTTGTTTCTCCTTCTTTCCTTTTCCTGCCCAGCCTGCGCAGTAATAACCTGGTGGCAGACATCCATCAACCACCAGTTGGGTACCAACCAGAGGGTAATTTTCTACGTTTTAGCTGTTCCTAAGCCAAGCATCAAGATGCCTTGGAAAGCTACAGTTAGGAGGACCCCCCGCATGACTTCTGAGCCTATCAACGACGTTGACTTGACGATCACACTTGCGGAAATCAAGAGGGATATCCGTAAACAGAAGAAGAAGGCGACTCGAACTATAAACAAGTCTCCAACACAAGACGCTCGCCCAACTGCACCCCGACGAACACCCCGTATGAAAGTGGATCCTAAATGGTGGGGTCGTCCAATCGCGCAACCAAACTCTTGGCGTGTGGATGCTAGTTGGTGGGCAGAAACAAGGATACCTCCGAGCCCGTGGTGCCCATGGGCTGAACCGTATCTACGTTGAGGGAGTATCCCTTCCCCTTACCTTTTCTCTTACTTTACTTTCGAATTTGGGCACCGAGGATGGTGCAAAGGTAAGCATGGGGAGGGTAACATAAAAACTGTAAATAACTGTAAATATTCAATATTTGCTTCAACATTTGCATATTTTTTTTTTTTTTTTTTTTTTTGCATTTGCATATTTTCTTTCTTTTTAGCATTTAGCATCTGCATATTTCTTTTTCCTTAGTTTCCCCTCATTTTTCCTTTCTTTTCCTCTTTTTCTCCTCTCTTCTTTCCCCTTACTTCCTCTCCCCTGCCTTTTCTCTCTCTCTCTCTTCTTACCCGAACCCCCTTCTTTCTTTCTTTCTCTCTTCTTCCCCTTCTCATTTTTCTTAAATTTTCTCTTCAATTTTTCAACCCTGCGCCGCCGTTGAAGTACCCTGCGCGCCGCACGAAGCTCCTGCGCCCCGGTCGACGGCCCTGCGCCACCGCTGGTCAGTTTGCAAACCACCTTCGAAGAGCAACAGCCAAGACCTCCCTGCGCCGCCGTTGAAGAACCCTGCGCCGCCGCTGGGTTTCTCTGCGTCTACCTTTGCTGCTGCTGTCAGAACCGAGGGCCAACACAGAGGCCATCCCCCTGCGCCGCCGTTTGATCACCCTGCGCCGCCGCTGGTACCCCTGCCTGCCGCTGGTTTGCTCAATTTTGGCAATTTCTGCTTCGATCCGGTGATTTCTTTCCTTAATCTTTATTTTATCCACGGATTGTTGTTTAGAACTGTAATTGGTGCTGTAATTGGGTAAATTGAACTGTGGTTGGTGGAAATTGGTCCAATTACTGTGTTTATTCTTTGATACCAGCCTCAGTACCAACCCAATTGTGTAAACCAACCATGCCACGCACACGGTCAGGTCGTGAGACCTCTCGGTCCCACCGTATGACACAAGAAGAAAGGAATTATGTCGACCATATTGAGCGTATCCGTGTTAAGTCGGTTATTTCTTCCCCCATTATTGATCTTTCTGTGGTTGATCAATTGGGTATCAATGAGGATTTTGATGTGTTGACTAGGCGTGTGGGTTTAGGACAGCGATTCTGGGATATCGCTCGTGACCATGTTGCTTTTACCGAGCTCACCCATGATTTCTTAGCTTCGGTCACTCTTTATGAGCCCGAAGATGATGAACCCTATATTAGTTTTCTTATGATGGGTGAGTATTATGAGGTCTACCTTAGTGTCATGAGGGGATGGTTTGGTTTCCCTGAACCTGAAACTGAATACATTGGTTATGGTCCTGAAACAGAGGAGGGAGAGCACCTGCCAACAGGTAGAGCTGATTTTTGGTACCGAATTACTGGGCAGGAGTTGGGTGCTTCTGCAACTAATGACCTTCGGGTCAATATGATTATTCACCCATCTCTCCGTTTCTTGTGCAGGACTCTATCATTTACTGTTTTCGCGCGCGGCGAGTCCTCCCTCCGGCCCACACATGATGATCTACGACTCCTCGCGACTATGCTGAGACACCGAAGAGATAGATTCAAGAGGCCCGATCTGATGATGCTGATGGTGCGACACTGGATATCCATCCGAGCTCACGGTAGGACCACCGGGCAGATTACCTGCGGGTCATATATTACCTGCATTGCCTCTTACCTGCAGGTTGACATTGAGACTAGACATCGGATTGCTCCTCCCATTACTGTGGACCTCGGGAAGCTCAGCGCCTATCAGTGGCTCACCATTACTCCTACTCCCGAGGGGCCGAGACTCACCTGGCGGACATCTCGTGGTTCTTTCACTCTTCCTCTTTCACATTCCCTCGATCCTTACAATGATAGGTCTTGGCGTATGGAGGAGTATGTATCCGATGAGGCTACGCCCACTTTCATCCATGTGCAGGTCCCGGCAGGTGCTTATGCAAGCCCATCCCACGTTTTCCATCATGCGGGACCCTCACATACATATTTTCCTGACCCGGATGAGCACCCACAGGGCATGCCCGGTGAGTTTGGGTGGCCACAGATGCACATTATGCTCACTGACATACGCACCGATCAGCGTTCCCACCACCAGACCCTACTTGAGGTGCAGAATCAGGGACGTACTACACATCGGACCCTTCTTGATATGCGTACTGACCAGCGGGCATACTCCTACTCCCTGCATGAGTTGACCACCAGAGTTGCTGACTTGGAGTTAGGAGCTGCAGCGAGAGAGGAGAGACATGAGAGGAGGAGGCGCAGGAGGGGTCCAGCTGACCATAGCACCTCGCAGGGATGAGATAGCACCGCCAGCAGCCCCGCTGGCATCTTCACTCAGGTTGTATCTGTTCCCTTTCTTTTATTTTCAGTATTTATGGAGCTGTGCATTGAGGGCAATGCATGGTTCAGCGTGGGGAGGGAGTTTGTACAAACCTGAGTGTTTATCTGTAGTTTAGTTGTTTGCATCATGCATATTTACTTGGGTATTTGCATTGTATATACAGAAAAAAAAAAAAAAAAATGGAAAAACCAACAAAACACAAAAAAATTAGTTGTACAAAGTTAGTTTTCTTTTGTTTCTTTCTTTAATTTCTTTTTGTTTGTTCCATCTTATGTGTGCACTTGGTGTTAGTGTTTTTGAATGTTTCAGGAAGAGAAAACAAGTTAATCTGTGAAATTGGGGCTCCAACTGCCTGTTTTTGGTTTTCCTGCGCCCCAGCAGGAGGTACCTGCGCCCAGCAGGAGGTACCTGCGACCAGCAGGGTGAACCAGAACCTCATACGACGTAGTGAGACCCCCAAACAGCACCTGTAGCATGACATGAAGTGCATGAAACCCTGGTAATTATTCCGAGAAGACCAAATTCAGGCAGTATTTCTATCTCTTTACCTTTTTCCAAGTTCATACCAAAGTCCGGTTTGTAATTGATTTGCTTGAGGACAAGCAAAGGTTTAAGCATGGGGAGATTTGATGTGTGTATTTCACACATATATTCTTTAGGGTAAAACCGGGTCTTTTGGTATAAACTTGAGCCTTATTGGTCCAAATAACTGCAATCAAGGGCATATTATTGCAATTGTTGTGTTGTGCCTCTATTCTGACTTGTAGGTTCATTTCCTTGACATTTGGAGCAGTTTCCTGCCTTATCTGGTATGTGTTGTTTAACCTTATCTGAATGGGGAAACCTTACCTTGGTGAAACTTACCAACACACACACCAACTGAGTGGAACAATGAGTGAAATGTGAGATCCACTAAATGCCTAAGGCACAAATCATTGGAGGGATGTGAGATTCCGCATATATGTGCACTGATACACATTTTCACCCACCTTAAATGAATTATCCAAGTTCCGCAAGAAAGGCAGGTGTTGTCCATTCCGACCTGCAATAATTAGAATGGACAGGGTTCGGTGCCTGTCCCTTACAGGTTCCATTGGGTCACAAGGGAACCCTGCCTTAGCTGCTAAATCCCTAGTGTTTGGTGTTATATCCAAGAAAAAGCACCCATGCCCAAAGAAGAGTTCACCTCGTGTGATCTTGGAGGGATTAGAACAAAAGACTACTCGTTGTGCCTGGCGCTTGCGTCAAAACAATGAGAATGGTGAAACTTACCTTACACACACCGAACACCAGTTGAGAGTGATCTTGAGAGTATAGTGAGTCTACCAAAGCACGCAAAGTGCCTAGCGGAGTGACTTGTGAGAATCCACAAAATCACGTACACATCCACTTCTCACTTCCAATCATTGAGAGTTAGGTAGATTCCATATATGGCTAGTTGCGAAGTGCCAGAAATGTCGTAACCTGGGTTGAGTTCATCTAACCTGGCAAAACAACTGATGAACATGGTTGCGGGATTGTCCTGGGTGCTCCCAAACAGTCGTCCCTTGGTTTGTACAGTTGACCAAGTAAAACCGACAACTGAAAGGTGCTTTGGAAGATGAATGACATGTGTAGCTGAGTTTTATGGCATGTTGGAGCTTTATTGGACCTTTGCATGCATGCACAGAGACTTAGAGCGAGATAGCACCTGATTTGGGCCAGTTTAACCTATCCTGCGCCCCAGTAAGTGTACCCAGCGGCCAGTTAACATTGCCTGCGCCCCAGCAGACCTTTCCTGCGCCCTGGAGGCTTACCTGCCATCTTGGAAGATATCTGCTGAGCCAGAAGACACCCCTGCGGCCTGTTGACCTTTCCTGCGCCCCAGCAGACAAGCCCTGCGCCCTGGAGACTAGCCTGCAACTTTAGAAGATGTTTGATGGATCAGAGGAGGTACCTGCGTCCTGCAAATACCCCCCTGCGCCCAGCAGGTAGTCCCTGCGGCCCAGTTATCACCTCCTGCGACCTGGAGAGTCTCCTGCAACCTTAGAAGACTTATGCTGGGCTAGAACTAAACCCTGCGGCCCGTTGATGGGACCTGCGGCCACGCAGGGACAGATATGGAAGGTCCCAGCCTCAGAACCGCCTCAGACCCTATAAAAGGAAGTTATTCCAGAGGCTTTAGGGTTCCTCTCTCGACTCTTCGGACGCCGTCTTGAAGCCAACAGACCTGGGAAGGCTGTTGGACATCATTTACCAAGGTTTCTTCGCGCCTAAGGAGGGATTCAAGGCCGGGAAGCATACCTTGCAGTGGAGAACGAAGTATTAAGGGTTTTATCGTATCTCTATTTATGAACTCTCTGTTTTATTTGCTTTCTTGTTGTATGAACATGAGATCTGAGTAGTTTACTTAGTTCTTAGGGTAGGATAATGATTGCATGGATGGATTGATGTATTAACTGAGTTATTTGTCGTGATTTTCATATTGAACTGCTTGATACTTGTCTTTTCTTATGTTTGCTTGCTTGTTGCTTGGTAACCCGTAGGTGAAGGCCAAACCTAGTGCGGTATTAATATTGAGTAACTATCAACTGAATATAGGAACTGTTTAGGTTGATTTGTTAGAGTCCGAGACAACCCGGAAGGGAATCTCGTGTTCAACCGGGAGGTTGAACTGACCTTAGAACGCGTTCAATTGATTTTAAGTACTCGGGAGAGAATTAAAGGTGTATTTGACTTGCTTGATCTGTTAAACAACCAACAAACGACAGTTGAGGGAGTTTAAGTTAGTCTTGTGTGTCAAACCACCAATCACAACACATAACATAACCCAGCAGAGGTCTCCTGCCCCTCAGCAGAAAAACCCTGCGGCCCTGTAGGAGGTCTTACAGACCCGCAGGTACCTCCTGCCAGGCCGCAGGAAACCAATCCTGAAGTAAAATCTGATCCTAAACCCTGGGAACCCTTATCCTATTGATTATTTGAGTTATTTACTTGCTTGTTTCTGTCTTCTTGCTTTAATTACTACTGTTTACTTATTGCTCATTTGTTTTGTTACCCAACTTAATTGCAAAACCCCCCAATTTATACCAAAACACCAAAAAGAGTTACTTGAACTTAAAGTAGGTTTAGAAGTAAGTCCCGTCTCTGTGGTTCGACCCTGATCTATAACTGACCGTCGATTGATGCGACGTAAAAGTGGGATTAGGAAAATATAAGTATTATTTGATAGACGATACACCACACACAATCTCTGACATCAACCAACAATAATCTCAAATATTGGCAATAATCAACAAATATTCAACAAATAATCAACAATAACCAACAATAATCTCAATTTTTCACAATATCACCAATAATTAAATTAATCACCAATAATCTACCACAATCAATTATAATCAACAAATACTACAAAAAAACACAATTATTAACCATGCAACTACCATGACACAATTTTTCACAATATCACCAATAATCTAAATTATTCACCAATAATCTAAATTAATCACCAATAATCTATCACAATCAATTATAATCAACAAATACTACAAAAAAACACAATTATTAGCCATGCAACTACCATGACACAATTTTTCAAAAAAAACCTAAAATTACCTTGAAATGATGATGGCGATCAAGGAGAGAAGAAGGAGATCAATGAAACACCTATGGAGAGCAAGGAGAGGAGAAGGAGAGAAAATTTGGGCAAAATCAATGAAGGAGATGGAGATGTAGAGGTATGGAGTAGAGGGGGCAGAATTGAGAGAAAAATAGGATTAGGGGCGAGTTTGGGGAAGAAAGAAGAAATAAAGAGAAGGAATAGGTTTTTATGGTAGCACAACACAAGGACGCAACTATTACTTACGCCCCTAAGAACTTTACTCAAAACTGCTCTCTGGATGCGAGGCCCCTAAATTAGTAGTACTATATTATCTCTATTTTATTTTGAAATACTATATATTAATAAATAATTTTAAGATAATTATTACTTTCAAAATTTGTAATACTATTTAATAGTAGTAATTATCAACGTATTAATATATAAATAGTATTTTGTAATACTAAAATAACTCTAAATCCTAAAATACTAGTTTAAAAATAGTAAATATACTAATATAAAAATACTATTTTTAATACTAAAATTATTTATAATAGTATTTTAGTAATTAAAATACTTAATATAAAAGTACTATTTTAGTCATTATTAAAATGTGTATAAATAGAAAAAAAATTGTACAGCATGTTAAGGGCGCAACTATTACTTGCGCCCCTAACATGTAGGGCCCACATCTGAAAAGGCACTGCAAACTGTCTTGAATTTAGCAAAAAATTCGAAACTCTCTAGGGGCGCAACTAATAGTTGCGCCCTTGGCCCTCTGTGCAATTTTTAGGGTGTCTCTGGCCCTATCTGTTGAAATTTATTGGGCCTTGGCCCTCTATGAAAATTTTCCCTCGGAAGATGGAAAAATATTATGAAAGACTTAAATATGTATCGATATATATAACATTTCAACGTCCATTAAAATTTTTAAAAAGAGTCTAATGCATTATTGTTATTCGCGCTTCTAAGATTTCATCATTATTTTAATTGTTTTTCTTGCTTTCTGCACATTTTTGGGGTCCACTGATTTGCAGAAATCAAATTTCATTAGAGACGCTATTAATAATAGCGCCCTAATGAGATTTGACTTTTCTACTAGTATTACAAAGTAATAATAATAACAATAATAATAATAAATGTGATTGCAAGCTCCTTTGCCCGTCAATATTTTTGATATGGTTCCTTGCAACTTTATCTTTATTCAATTGCAATCTTGATATCCTTTATTGAGAATCGCTAAGTGCGGATGCTCCAATCTATCTTCAGACATAACACACTCAGGAGAGCCAATCCTTGTGTTGATTACGAAGGCATCATCACTTGGCCTTCTCGTGGCATATAATCTCCATTGGCATTTTTTATCAGTGCACTCAATCGTATACACATTCTTATTTGACTTTTTTACATTAAACATGTGATTCACATTGATATCAAAATCATGCACGACCCATTTGAGATAATCTTCCGAACGGAAACACTGCCCTACTATCATGCCATCTTCGGTGACATACCCGTACTCGTCAAAATAATTGCCATCACCAATATATCAACGATTGCATTTATAGAGTTCCTTGAAGCAACCGGATGTGAATCGGGTCTATTCCTTAAAAGGCCATGATACCATGCTTGAAAGCACCTCATTTTCCTCATTGTAATTCTGGTTTTCATATGGTGTGAAATCAATATCCATGAAGGCATCATCACCACAAGTGTTACCAATGGGAGTTGGATCTTCACTCACCAAAACCTCGACACATTACTCCGGATTACTACCATCCAACCCAATATCAAAATTTTCAATATCATCTTCCTCTTGGGCCGAAAATTTTCTATTTGAGGTTGCGATTGGTTCATACAAGTAGTGCGGAGTTGGTTCATTGGATATTGGAACGGGTTAATGTGCACAACTACTCCTTGTAAAACCGCAATTGGGTACATTAGAATGGGCTATGGGATAAGCAAACAATTCAACCATTGACAAGCTTCTCGGTAACACCGAATGATTAACCACTAACCTTCATGTATCATTATTCAAAATTTGTAACTCTTAATAGAACATTATCAGGGTAGTGAGTTGTAATCTTGCATTAAATCTTGCCGAGATCACTAAATTATGGGTTGCGCTCGAAATCCCCAAGATAGAGCTCCGTCTTCAATTCATCAAGAGTAATGTCGTCATGAATCGTGAAATTGCTCGTAGCCTTTTTGGAGTATTGAACATTGCAAGGACTATTGATTGCGCTAGAAACTAATAAAGAACATTTTTTTTGTGAAGAAACTAATAAAGAACATTTTTTTGGTGGATTTCTTTAGAAAGAGGGTGAATATGGAAAATTGTTTTTGAGCTTCTTAGGGTAAAAATGTGGCAGAAAAGAGAGAAGAGGATAAGAAAGGAAAATGTAAGAGAGAAGAGAAAGAAGGTGGTTAAGTAGTAACATTAAATCCTACTGCAAACTTAGGGGCGCTATTGTTAATCGCGCCCCTAAATTTTCATGTCACTGAATGTGGACCCTAGACATTTATATTGACAAGAAATTAATGCAGAAATAGACACAATTATTGCGCCCCAAACTTATTTCACCTAGGACTTCTCTGGAAGTTCTAGATCGAATTAAGTCCAGTAAGGGTGTGGCTAAATATAACGTTCGTGATGAAATTCCCAAAATAAAGGGTTCAGTGGGATTCGAGCTCAAGCCAATGCACCCAAACCATAGCACATCTACCACTACACCATTTGTATTTCTCGTAAGACATTTTCAATATGAGAAGAATTGCTATTATTATTACTGGAAAACTCGCCATTTTTTTATAATTACTTTAATAAATAATTGTCTTCCTAATCATAAAATTTGTCATTAACTAAAATATTAATTCCAACTTAATTTAGAGAAATACTTAAAAATTTAATAACTTGCAAAATTTATAATCGACATTAGGAAGAAAATTTATCTATTAGTCTCCACATATAAAGGAGAATATGATTTAAAACACCTTTGAATAAAATTAAAAATAACATAAAGTACTTAAACTATAAATCAAAATAATAACTGAACATCAAATAAATAAGGTACAAATTAGAATAAATCATGTCAAATTCTCGTAAATAAATAATGAGACAAATGAAAAGATTTGTAGTTGTACGTAGGTAGTTCTAAAATAAAGATTTAATAAAGGAATTCATAAGCTAAAATGTAATTATAAGGGTTTAATAAATTAAATTCTTTCATCACAATACGTTACAAGTTTGAATTCAATATCTTATCCTTAAATGACTAAATAAAATAATATAATTTTGCTACACAATTTTTAGCAAGTTTTTGCCTTAACATACCCAAGAACATAATCAATAAAGCTTCATGAATAATTAATCCCTCGTGCTGCAATCATGCATGACCCATTGGGTCAAGATTTAGTCTGGCAGCAGATCGACACACGAGGGGCCATACGGGTGAGGTCGCAAACGCGATCCCACAGCCCCATCAAGACCCTAAAACCAACCCCATGTGACTAGGAACTCTGAAACGAGTCTTGACCAGTCCGACGGGTCATGCCACACATGGGAACTGTCATGCACATGAGGCCACACAAAGAAAATGTTGTAGAAAATCCCACCAACAGAGGACCACCTTGAAACCTTCGCCACTGCCCCCGGCCCTCTGCGACCAAACCCAATACCTTACTATGAAACGGGTCAGAATAATTTGAAGGACGGGTTAAATTATAAATGGCCATGGGATTGACGCCGCATCCCTTTCGTCTCCCTCACATCTCTCTGTCTCGCTCACCTAACCTCGAAGACTTTCTTCTCATTTTTTCCTTGCTCCCGCTCCTTGTTATCTCCTCTGTTCCCTCGAATAGTTCTTGTGTACTCTCTTCCCTCACGTCGCCATTAATGAGCAGCCCACCCTTCTGTCTATTTCCTTGACTTCGAGCTCGAGCACTCGAACACCTTGTACGACACTGGAGTAACTCACGTGGCGCCAGTAACCTCCTCCACCCTCTATTATGTCCCTCTTGTCTATAAAAGACGTGCTACCCTCCTCTCTCTCGAAGGCTGTTAAGTTTCTCATGTGCTGAGATAGATTCAAAAATTTCGTATTCACCGTTGTGAATCTCTGGTAACAAGTAAGAAAAGGAGAGGAGGTGGACCTAGGGTGGTGGTGTTGTATTGTCCTCCTCGAGACTCGTTACGATCCTTACGTTCTCTGGTAAACACATGAAAAACCCTTGAGCACGATGCATTATTTCTGTCGTTTGTTTCTCAGTTGTGAAGTTGCATGTCGTTCTTGTTTTGTTGCTTTTGTTGCTTGCTTGTGCTGTGGATGTAATAACAGTGGCCATCGAGCCACTGTTGGTGTAGAATGACTTGTAGATCTGTATGGGTTGATATGTGCTTACACCCTTGAGTTGTGGTATGGTTCTTATGCCAGCACTGAAATTGAAAGATCTTGGTTAGGTTTGCTGGTAGTGGGTTTTAAGCCTCTCTGGTTTTGCTAGCTAAGTGCACCAGCTGTGCACAGGTTTACTGATACACTGTGCCCGTCTGGTATATGGTGCTTACCTCACCAGCCCCTTGTACCATTTGCTGCACTGGTTTACCAGCACTAGTGCAGCCTATACTGTGCTGGGTTTGTTGTTGGTCGTGAGTGTTGGGCTTAGATTTGATCACTGGGCCCATGTGAGGTTCGGGCCTTGATGCCTTAATTAAATCTGGACCCTTGAACTTAAAAATAAAAATAGGCCTTTGGGCCTTAGAGCCCATTGGACCCTTACTGGAAATTGAATAGCAATGGACCTTTGGCCCACTGGCCTCTGGTCCCTGTCGAATTAAATTTAAAGGAACAGATAAAATATTATAACTTTAGGTTTATTTTGGGCTTGGGCTCTATTTGGGCCGAGATTGGTATATAAATAAGTGCTACGAATTAGTGGCCCGGCCCATTCTGAATCTAACAGTTGTAATAGACCCGAATAAAAAGACCGAGAAAGGTTTAATTGGGAAATGACGATTATAAGCCCGTGCAGCGAGAGCTACGGCGATGATGTATGAGTCTCGGACTTCCGATCCCACAGGATTAACACAAACAAACTAATTAATAAATTAAAATAAACCAACTTACGTTTATTGTGTTTCTTATGTATCTTTCTTCTATACTATATGTATCAGAAATATTGACGATTAATATGCGACTTAGTTATAAAATAAGATAATTAGGATGTACGTCAACATAGTTAGGGTTATTATATGACTTATAATACGCAACGA
The DNA here is from genome assembly GCA_964058865.1 of Eleocharis quinqueflora. Classification (NCBI taxonomy): domain Eukaryota; kingdom Viridiplantae; phylum Streptophyta; class Magnoliopsida; order Poales; family Cyperaceae; genus Eleocharis; species Eleocharis quinqueflora. Next base: position 13,931 of record CAXKVX010001060.1, read on the forward strand.
GTAAATCAAGTAACTGAACTCGGTATGATAATAACTACATAATTGAATCAAATGTAATTCATGTATATATATAAAATAACTAAGTTACGTATAATATATATATATATATAAGTATAAATGTATACACGTAAATATATATATATGGTGCATTACAATGCCAAGGGGGTTTTGGCATCAAGCTTTCTGGACCGTTAGATCTATCTCCTGATCAGATCGCTGATGAGATTAAAATTTCGGAATTGGACGCCTCCAGTCAGCTCGACTTGATTCATTTCAAATAAATTTGAATCCCGACATTCTCTTTTCTCTCGCATAAACCCTTCTCGACATTAGTCTCCTCCCTCTCTCGATTCGAAACTCTAGCTCTCGATTCAAAATCCTCGCATGGCGATCTAAAGCCCACTCGTCTCCTCCCTCTCACCTGACCCCTTGCTGACGTTCTCTCTCTCCATCCGAAACTAAAGATCGTGATTTCCCTCTCAATGCCGTGAAGTTCCAAAAAGGGTATTTGTTCATCTGAAGGTCGTGATTTCCCATTCATTAAGGTCGATTTTAATATCGCAAATGTAGCTTGAAATTTTATTGGTAGTTGTGTCTCTATGGCTTTATTTACAATTTCGTGTTTTGCCTCTATAATATATTACATAGTCGTGATTTCCCACTAGTATTGGCATGCATCTGTATTAAATTGTGTTGTTTATGGAACTAATAATGATTGATCAGTACCTAAGAGATGTTTCGTATGTAGTAGTTTGTATTAGATTTCTGCAAAAGTTTAGAGATTTCTCAGAGTTTTTGGCTAATGTTTTCTGGTATGATAAGGCATGATCAATAATGTATCTATTTGTATCTGATAAAATGTTTACAAAATTAACAAGATAGGTATTGTTTTACTTTTATTGCTGGTACAAATATGTACCCAAACAACTGTTTGTATCTGATCCATTTTGTTGTTATAGTGTTTACTGTTTTTGAAGTGATTGACGTAGAATTCAACTATATCCTACTCAAATATCAAATGGAACAGTAAGAAGATAAAATGAACATGATGTACAAGAAGATTAGAGCACTCGTAATTGTTGTTAGCTTGCTCTTTGTGTTAGTTCTTTTAAGTTGCATGAGATGTAATTAGGATAATAGTTTTATTTAGATGTTAGTTAAGCTTGAAGAATGTTAGCTTGGATGTAGTGTACTAATTTTAATTTGATTTGCATGTTTTGTGATTTGTATGTTAGTTTGGATATGCTGGCTATGTGATGTAATTTGTATATGTATTCTAATTTAAGTTGGCTATGTTGGCTATGTTCTAATTTAATTCTAGTTTTATTTGCATGTTTTGTAATTCCAATTCTAGTTTTATTGGCTATGTGATGTAATTTGGATGAATGATATCTTACATTGGCTTCACCAAAATTAGCCATCTGCAACTGTATTATGTTTTTTTCTTGGATTGTTAGTTTTGCTGGGTTGGTAAAGACATGCATCATAACATTTAGTGATTGGTACAGACATATGCATATACGCATATGAGAAAGAAAATGCAATACTTTAGTGAGTATGAGTGTTGGTTAATTAAATTAAAATAGTAGAAACAGTATGAGAAAGATACATAGAAATTCTAAAGCTCCAGTTAACAATTAATTATAAACATTACTATTATCCAGTTCAATGTTTTGGATAACAATTAATTATAAATATTACAAACATCCAAGCAAGCTTTGGATAACAATTAATTATAAATATTACAAACATCCAAGCAAGCATTACACATAAATTCTAAACATACAAAGCATGCTAAAACCATTAGTTATAACAAAACATTCAAGTTTTCATTACAATTTTCACTGTTAGCACTCTTCATTTTCAACATCCAACTGTTTTCACCCTTCACTTTCTTCACTGTCAGCACTATCTGCAATCTCTTCACTGGAAAACAAGTCATTATATGACACAAACAAGCAAAAAAAAGGTCATTATATGGTACAATCAAGATAAGAATCGATGTCTTCAATCTGTTTCGAATAAACCCAACTAATCATCACATCTGCTTTTTACAAAATTGAAATGAAACAAAATGAAACAAAACAAAAAAATAAATATATTTACTACATTTAATTATATCACTTGTCTCATCTGCATTTGTGTCATTATTATTTGGACCCACTACTACATCATTAGAAGCGACGCATGACGACATTTCATATGGAATAAAAATACCCGATGAACAATAGTAATCAATATGGAATTTTAATTAAATCTGAGAATGGAATTCTTATTGAGAATTGAATACAATTTTTCAATAAATATAATCATGCATACCCTTAGTAAATGAGTTTGACATTTTAGGAAGAACTTTCAACAACTTTGAACTATTAATACGATTTAATCACTTTGAACTTAATAAATCTTACATTCACTATGATACGATTTACTACAAGCAGGCCAATTAAAAAAGGTTCCAAGTACAAACAAAACATAAGTCATGTATACCCTCAATTCAATTAGAGGAACCAAGGATGATAACAGTACAGTTCAGATAAAATCATACAAGAAAATAAAAACACCAAATCTATTACGAAATTTGCAACCTCAGTATATACGAAAGGAGAGGAGCCTCACGAAATTAACAAAAAAGGAGAGGCGCCTCCACGAAATCAATAAAATAGGAGAGGAATTCGATTTCTAACAAAAAAGGCACTTCGATTTTCAAAAGTGACGGAGAGCAGTCTTACCGGTACCAACATAGAGAATAACACAGATCACGAGAGAGATCAGCTCGTTGAGAGAGAGAGGGGGGGCCGTTGTGAAGCATAGATAGGCGACAGGTGGAGAGGTGGCGGAGCAGGAGAACTCTAGGGTTTTGGAGGGGAAGGGTACAGTCAAGAGTTATGAGAGAGAATGTCGAGATCCAAACGACTTGAAATGAAAGTCGAGCCGACAGACTGGAGGCATCCAGTTCCAAAATGTTAATCTCATCAGCGATCTGATCAGGAGATAGATCCAACGGTCTAGAAATCGTAGTGCCAAAGCCCTCTTGGCATTGTAATGCACCATAGCATTTCTCTCTCTCTCTATATATATATATATATACCTATATGAATGTATACATATACGGGTAGATAGTAATTTACACCCGAATCACCACCAACAAAATTGAACTAAGTATAACTATATATATAATATTATATATTGATCAATTTCTCTATTTCACATCAAAATGTAATGTACAATTAAATTACGTACGATACACACACTCAAATATAACTAAGTAATATTACAAAGATAAATATATATATGTAGATCAACTGTCACATTAAATACAAGACATGATATACGCACAATAATGATTAAGTAAAGGTTTAATCATAATAACATGTGTTGGTCAATTTCTCTATAAGCACATGAATAATATAAATACACATATATTAGTTAATATCTAATTAACTATTTTCCTTTCTTCTTTTATTTGTTTAATAATAAAAGTGCACAACTAAAAGTGGTCGAATTTATAACATGCTTGCTTTGTGCTATTCTTTTCTGGTTGTTTTGTAGGATACCGTCTTAACGACGTAGTTTTATTATAAAAGTAGTAAGCACATAATTAAGACCTTAATTAAATAAATAAAAGTACACACCCTCTGTGCAGACATGACGCTGCACAGAGATTTGGCTAAGTAAACATAATAATGATATTATATTAGGAGCATCAAGGACGTCTCAACGTCTAGATTTTTATCTTATGTGATTTCATAAGTTAAATGATTTTTACAACACATTAGACTGATAAACCCTAACGTCAATTAGGGAGTTTAGTAAACTGATATACGATCGCAGAAGATAAGGCAGCTCTGGACCATGTGGGCGCTGACAGAGTCGATGACATTGTAGAGGTTTCTCAAGTAAACGCCTAGATATCAACGCCGCACTTTTCGTTAATAGGTGTGGATTCCTGGGGATTATATTCCTTTCTCTTTTAATGGGACCTACCAGACTTACCTATACTGAATTGTGGTACCAACTACCAACATTAATTAATCAGGCCCGTAGACTTGAACTTCCATACATACATGCTGGTAACTGTACCATTATTTGAGGCCAACCTGCATTTGCATGTCACCTGCATTCATATTGCACGTAAGATCCGATATACAGATCATATAGGCTATTAGATTACTTATAGGTAGATGCGTATAAATATTATATATCTATACTCGTTGGGAGTGCTGAGAGTCGGGCCGGTGAGTTCTAGATTGGATGTAGTCTGAGGGCATCGTGGAGGGAGTATGTGTCATGGTGTCTGACATAGCCCATGGGATATTCTCAACGGGATGTCCTTAAGGACATTCGACTAATCCTCACCAACGATGATCATCACTTGATGACTCGTAGTGCCAGTTAGAGAGTTTTATTCTCAAAATCCTTATTATCTAGTATTATAATAAAATCCTCTTTGAGTGATTAAGGTTCGGTTTCTCAGTTTAGAGTATGGCTTGTCATATGTGAAGTATTGGAGCTATTCTGTTCTTTATATATTTCTATTAGCCGATGTTTCGAGATCTCTAAATATTCGAAGGGGTTCCCCTTTTAACTCTTAGTAAGTAACGGGGAAATATGGGCCTCCCCTTGGCTTTAACTAGTACAGGGAGTTCCCTTTTTATTATTATTCAAACGGGTAGTCGGTTCCTTATTTCCGTATGACCACTGAGACCGAGAGTTTAATTTATTATCTTCTCTTTTGTGAGGGTAGGCTTCTCGGTTCGCTTTTTGACCGAGTGTGTGCTTTTTGTAGCCGCTCCATTCTACCAGGGCGTTTCGTTCTGGAAACTTAGATTTTAGTTGGGCTGTGGTTGATTTGAGACCCGTCCAACGATTACGTTGGGCCTATGGTTGATCTGGGACCCGCCCAACAATACCCTTAGGCTTGTGGTTATGACCCGTCTGAGGGGGCGAATCCTGAAGTCCTACACCGGGGTTTCAAATTTGACAAATCATTCCTTTGTCGGGGAGACTTGATATTGTTTACCTTACTATCTATTTATACTATTATTCCTTATATTATTTTTGGGTTTCTTTCTCGTATCGTCCTTTGGATAGACTTAAACATTAAATTGATTAATGGTGGACAGATACACATTTAGGTGTAGTATTTAAATGTTAGTTAATCTTAGTAAAAGTGAATGGTCCAACCTTGAATCGGATATAATCCCAAAGGCTGGACCTTAATCCACACTGAGTAATTTTTATAAATTACTCACGTTCCACGGTTGGTTGTGGGGTCCAGGTAAGGAGCAGGAGTTCCCTTGATGTCCAGAGGAGAGCGTTATGGATGGAGTCCCCGGCGTCTTCCGTTTGGAAGATCATCTCATTTGTTTCTTTTATTCCTTTTGTTAGGATTAGTGTGTAGTAGGTTAGCTAGGGTCGGTCCCACGTCCTTTGATGGGACCGTCCTCTTTTGTATGTATTTTACTTTTGTTTAGCTTCCGCTGTAAACCTTGTATCCAGACGCTAAATTTTATATATGTATTTGTTGGATGCTCATGTACTGTGTGAAATGTGTGCTTTTCCTTAAAACTAAATATAATAAATAAATCTTATCTGTATTTTTGAGTGGCCAATTAAGCCTTCCGTGTACTTGTAATTGAGTACACGTGGCGGGATTAACACCCCTAAGCTAGTCATTAATTCTGAGGTGTGACAATTACTATTATTATTATTATTATTATTAATGGCGAAGTCAAGACAATTGTTGCGCCTCTACCATTATTATTATTATTACTATTACTTTGTGATTATTATTATTATTTCTATTATTATTTTCATTTTTAAAGTTTTCTTATTTTCATTATTACTTTTATTATCACTTGTCATTATTTTCAATTATTATTATTACAACTTACTAATATTATTATTAATATTATCATTACTATCATTACTTTTTCATTTTGTCTTTCATTATTTTCAATTATTATTAATACTTATTTTATTATTAGTAAAGTTATATTATTATTATTATTATTATTATTATTATTACTATTATTAATTTTAATAATAATGATAATATCATTAACAATGCATAAAATAATAATTATGTTGAAAAGCCAAATCTCATTAGGGGTACTACTGTTAATAGCGCTCCTAATAAAATTCGATTTCTACAGAACAATGGGCTTGAAAAATGTGCAGAAAGCGAGGAAAACAACTAAAATAATGATGGGACCTTAGGGACGTGATTAACAATAGCGTCTCTGATCATTTGTAAAAAATTTAAGGGGTGTTTGGCTATTACATATATTCCGGCCCATATTTGAGTCCTTTATAATATTTTTCCTTGATTTTTTTTCATAAAGGGCCCAATAACATACCGTACTATAAGTAACGCACCTTTAGAATAGGAATAAAGAACTATTATGTTCTATTTTTTTACCAAACAACTTATTGTGTATTTGGGATAGCATTTGGAAGAGTTATTTCGGTATTCCAAGCCATAGGTAGAATATCAATTATTCCAATCGTGAAATAACGATTATTATTTGATCATGTTGTATTATATTATGTAATTAATATTATTTATTACATTAAATCCTCACTATAATTATTATATTATTATAATTATCTAACTTTGAACATTATATTATACTGTCAATACAATTATTTTTTATTTTACTATTTAAAAATAGTGCATATTATTATTATTATTATTATTTACTTTAGAATTATTATAATATGATAATAATAAATAGTAATAATTATTATTCTCATTATTATATTACTATTACTTTTATTTTACTATCATCATTGCTATTTTCATAATTATCAATATATATTATAATTAGGGATAATTTTGTCTGTTCCACTCAAAACTGGAGAAATTTCAGAAATGTCATCCAAAATTAATTTCTTTCATATTTGCCACTCAAAATCGCTGTTATCTCCAATTTTTGCCACTTTTTCAAAAAGACAAAAATGCCCCTGTCATGGCTTTCGTTTATGTACATACAAACAAGTGTTGAAGTAAATGTACCAACTAAAAAAGACCAAAAAATTGATACAATCAAGACCAAAGAAGCAAAATCATGCTTTTAGATGTGGCAAAAGATTATCTTCCAACAAATACTCCAAACACAAAGATAATGTTAACTTGGATACAAGAGCAATATTTAAGAAGATTAAACCTAAAAATTCTCCATGCCATCTAAAGGGTATTATCACAACAAACCTAAGGTTGATACATTAAGAAGGTTTTATTACAAGAAACCTAGGTTAGAAACAACTACGAGACATTACTATATGAAAACTTGGTTTGAAAACAAAATTGAAACCTCTTATGTTAAAGGCGCAAGAAATAGTTTTTGGATATCCAACAATTCCAACCTTGTTTGTATCTATTGTAACCACCATGGTCACATGACTTTTGAATGTCCCTTAAAAAAAATAAACATAAAAATCTGTATGTTTGGGTTCCTAAGTCTTTCAAATACATATGATTATGCATAACCTCTATTTTCCAAGAAGTAGACCCTAAAAGATTTCAAATTTGTAATCACAAATCATTTTCAAAATGCATATAGGTATGTATGGCGTCATCATTTAAGGATTATTCTTGGATAATAGATAGTGATTGTTCACACCTCATGACGAGTAACAAGCTTGTGTTTAAGAGTCTTAAGCCATATGCTGGAGGTTAAGTCACTTTTGGCAGTAATTAACGTGAAGGTAAGATAATTGGCATTGGTACCATAGATAACATACATGTAACGATTGATTATGTCTACTTGGTTGATGGTTTAAACTTTAACTTGTTGAGTGTAAGCAAATTGTGTGATTACGGGTTTTATCTTAGATTTAATGACGAAGAATGTTCATTGTTTCATAACCATACCAATGAGTTGGTCTATATCGATGAGAAAACAAAGAATGTCTACTACCTTAATATCAATCACTTTATCAGCGGTGAACTTTGTCTAAATATCATTAATTCGGACTCATGATTATGACATGGAAGGTTGGGTCACACCTCATTCAAATCTATTAAAAAACTAGTCAATCTTGAGTTAGTATGTGAATTGCCTATATCTAGAGTAAATATTGATAGCATGTGTGATGCTTGTATGAAAGGTAAACTAATCAAGACTAGTTTCAAACCAAATCACCAAATTTCAATCAAAAAACCATTAGAACTAATTCACGTAGACTTGTTTGGATCAATTAACATATCAATTTTGACCAAGAAAAAGTATGTCTTGGTCATTGTAGATGATTATAGTAGGTACATTTGAGTCAACTTTTTGAGATATAAAGAGGAGAAAGGAGAAAGTCCTTCGAATATTAGAGAACACCTCAACAAAATGGAGTTGTTGAACGAAAGAATCGTAACCTACAAGAACTCGCATGATCAATGCTAAATGAATACATGTCACCAAGAATTCTTTGGGCCGAAGCGGTTAATACCACATGCTAAATTATTAACCGTGTATATTTTAGACCTTTGACCAACAAGACTTCATATGAAATTTGGAAAGATTATAAACCCAACATCTCATACTTTAAGGTGTTTATATCAAAATATTTTGTTCTTGACCAATCTTTGAGCTTAGGTAGATTTGATCCAAAGTCTATTGAAGGAATCTTTGTAGGCTATTCATCTACAAGTAGAGAGTGTATTTACCTCATTCTAAAACTATTGTGGAGTTTATACATGTCAAATTTGATGAGAGTATTACTAAAATGACCGAGAAGGAAAAAGATGTTGTAGGTACAATCAACTCACTAGATGATGGAAATTCTACACAAGATGCTACAAGAGTTAAGGAAAACGTGCAAGAAAGAATTGTGATCAATGAAGAAGGTGTTGAAGAACATTCTTATGATAGAGTTGAAGGGAAGTCAAATGCATTTAATGAAGAGACCTCAAGAGAGTTGTAACATAATAATGAAGAGGCAAACTTACTAAATGAAGAAATTCAAGGAGATGATGTCTCAGCAATCCAACCAGAATACCAACCACCCGAGGTGCTTCGGGAAGTTAATGCACACCCTTTAGACAATGTTATTGGTGACCCAATAATTGAAGTAACTACTCATTCTAGGTTGAGCCAAATGGCATCTCATTGTGTTTTAATTTCACAACTAGAACCCACACATTTTAAAGATACAAACCAAGATCCTAATTTGATTATTGCTATGCAATGGGAACTTATTCAATTTGAGAGGAACAAAGTATGAACTTTAGTACCAAAACTCACAAACTTGTTCATTATTAGTACTAAATGGATATATGGGAACAAAAATGACGAGTTTCGTAATATTTTTTAGAAACAAGGCACATCTTATTGCAGAAGGATACATTCAACAAGAGAGTATTGATTATGGTGAGATATTTGCCCCAATTGCGCGTTTAGAGTCAATAAAAATACTTCTTGCTTATGTTTCTCACATGAAGTTTACTTTGTACCAAATGGATGTCAAAAGTGTGTTTTTAAATGGCTTTATCATTGAAGAAGTTTATGTCACTCAATCAAAAGGATTTTGTCACACCCTAGAAATAATAAACAGGTCGGGTTCGACCAATCCCAACACGTGTGCATGACGACATGCACACGGAAGACTTTAAGAATAAAGTAAAGAGTATAATAAATGAAAACAAATCAGTGATACAATACATAACAAAGTATACTTTTATTGATCACAAACGTTTATGTACATACATCAAAATGTGTATCAATACATTGGTGAGCATTCATCTATCTATCCTATAGTATAAACTGGAGAAAACAAAAGTAGATAAAAACTCCAAAATGAACGCCTGTGATCCATCCTAATCGCCCTCGTCAAAAGCTCCGAAACTCCTCACTTGGACCCCACAACCACCGTGGAGCATGAGAAATTATAAAATTTCTCAATGCGGATGTAGGTCCAGCCTTTGAGCTTATATCATTCTTTAAGATTGGACCCAAGACAACACTTGATAGATAATTATGCACATTTTAAATCTAACTATTCAATCACCTTATTAATTAACAATACCTTTAGAATAACTTAACTAAGTGTGAACTAAAGATCGAAAATAACATCGTGAAAGAAAACCTAAAAGAAACGGTTATGTACTAAAGTATACATATAATATGAAAATTCAGTCAAGCACTCAGAAATAAAACCCGGTTTGCAGGACACAGGAATCCGCCCTTAAGCGGGTCTCAACTATAAAAGGAGCTGCCAACTTAAGGATTTGTCTAAGCGGTACATCAACAATATACGGAGCTCCCAACTTACAAACTTACACTTAATTTTGAGATTCCAGAATGGAAACTCCCTGGTAAAGCATGAGCGGCTAAGAAAACACACACTCGTTGGTCAAAAACGTATTCATGTGTCCTACCTCACCAAAAGAAAAACATATGGCCTCAGTTGCCATACAAAAATAAGGAATCGACTACCCATTTGAAAGAATAATTAATAATGATAACTCTCTATACCAATCAGGGGCCAAAGGAGAGCTCCAGACTTTCTTTGTACCAACAAGAGGCCAAAGGAGAAAGTCCTTCGAATATTAAATATCTCGTAATACCGACTACATAAAGACGGGATAGCTCCAATACCTCACATATGACATACATACTCTAAAACTGAGATACCGAACCTTAATCACTAAAAAAAGGACGATTTAATAGATTATACACATATATACTAATATGGAGATTTGATAGAAAACTCTCTAACGGCACTACGAGCCATCAAGTGATGAACTCGTTTGGTGAGCATCAACCGAATGTCTTTGAAGACATCTCGACGAGGAAACCCCACGAGTGTTTTGCTTGCGTACACAATCCGCCTGGCGGGATACCCTCAGACCACATCCAGTTGGTGATCACCGGCCTGTCACTCAACACTCTCGACGAATACATATGATGTTTAAAATAGGAATCTACATAATAAAATAGCTATACGCTATACGATCCGTATATTGGATCTCGCGTGCAATATGAATGCAGATGACATGAAATGCAGGTAGGTCTCATTATTTGGTACAGTTTACCATTATGCAAATGACAAGTCAAGCACTATGGTCATGTTTATCAAGTTATGATAATTTTTGGTACCGCATTCAGATAAAAAAAAATAAAGGTGTGTTGGTCTGGTCCTACAAAAATAAAAATATAAGCCCCAAAAACCCGCACCTGGGAGTATTGGAGGGGATCGTGGAGTCGACTCTACTCCAAGAGAAGCTCTGGATCCTCAACGGCTAGATCAGCGAAGGTTGTGTTCGGAATGATGTCGTCTCCCGCGAGTCGATACGAATCGACTAAATCTCCTAATTTGATGTTAGGGTTTATCAGTTTATTGTGTTGTCAGTTCTTTAACCTTTGTAATCAAGAAGACGGAATGTAGGCATTGTGTCACACCCCAGAAATAATGACTAGCTTAAGGGTGTTAATCCCGCCACATGTACTTGATTACAAGTACACGAAAGGCTTAATTGGTCACTCAAAAATACAAATAACATTTATTTATTATACTTAATTTTAAGAAAAAGCACACACATTTAACACAGTATATGATCATCCAACAAATACATATATATATAAATATAATCCAGCGTCTGGATACAAGGTTTACAGCGGAAGCTAAACAAAAATAAAATACATACAGAAGAGGACGATCCCATCAAAGGACGTGGGACCGACCCTAGCTAACCTACTACACACTAATCCTAACAAAAGAAATAAAAGAGACAAACGAAATGATCCTCAAAACGGATGACACCGGGGACTCCGTCCTTGCGCTCTCCTCTAGACATCAAAAGAAACTTCTGCTCCTTACCTAGACCCCACAACCAACCGTGGACGTGAGTAATTTATAAAAATTACTCAGTGTGAATTAAGGTCCAGCCTTTGAGATTATATCTGATTCAAGGTTGGACCAATCACATTTACTGAGAATACCTATATTAAGTTACTACACCTAGCTTGTGTATTTTTTTAACCATTAATCAGTTTAACTAAATAATTATTTAAATCTATCCAAAGGGACGATACGAGAAAGAAACCCAAAAATAATATGAGGAATAATAGTATATATACATGGTAAAGTGAATAATATCAAGTCTCCCAGACAAAGAAACAATTTGTCAAATTAGAAAACCCAGTGTAGGACTTCAGGATTCGCCCCCTCAGACGGGTCATAACCACAAGCCTAAGGGTATTGTTAGGCGGGTCCCAGATCAACCACAGGCCCAACGTAATCGTTGGACGGGTCTCAAATCAACCACGGCCCAACTAAAATATGAGTTTCCAGAACGAAACGCCCTGGTAGAATAGAGCGGCTACAAAAAACACACACTCGGTCAAAAAGCAAACCGAGAAGCCTACCCTCACAAAAGATAAGATAATAAATTAAACTCTCGATCTCAGCCGTCATACGGAAATAAGGAACCGACTACCCGTTTGAATAATAATAAAAAGGGAACTCCCTGTACTAGTTAAAGCCAAGGGGAGGCCCAGATTTCTCCGTTACTTACTAAGAGTTAATAGGGGAAACCCTTCGAATATTTAGAGATCTTGAAACATCGGCTAATAAAAATATATAAAGAACGAAATAGCTCCAATACTTCACATATGACACGCATACTCTAAACTAAGAAACCGAACCTTAATCACTCAGAGAGGAATTATTATAATATTATATAATAAGGATTTTGAGAATAAAACTCTCTAACTGGCACTACGAGTCATCAAATGATGATCATCGTTAGTGAGGATTAGTCGAATGTCCTTAAGGACATCCCGTTGAGAATATCCCATGGGCTATGTCAAACACCATGACACATACTCCCTCCACGATGCCCTCAGACTACATCCAATCTAGAACTCACCGGCCCGACTCTCAGCACTCCCAACGAGTATAGATATATAATATTTATACGCATCTACCTATAAGTAATCTAATAGCCTATATGATCTGTATATCGGATCTTACGTGCAATATGAATGCAGGTGACATGCAATGCAGGTTGGTCTCAAATAATGGTATAGTTACTAGTATGTAAGTATGGCAATTCAAGTCTACGGGCCTGATTAATTAATGTTGGTAGTTGGTACCGCAATTCAATTTAGGTAAGTCTGGTAGGTCCTATAAAAAATAAAGAAATATAATCCCCAAGAATCCACACCTGGAATGAAGCGCTAGCTACTCTATCGAAGGATCTGCTGCGTCCGCGCTGACCCCAGTGCCGTATGCAACAGTATGAGTGTCGTCCCCTGCGTCTGGGTCTGAGTCTACTAAATCTCCTATTTATTTATTTCGAGTATTGTTGAGTTTGTCGAAGGATTATTTCTGAAAGGACATTACATGGAAGGTACAGGCGTTTGAGACGTCCTTGATGCTCCTAATATAATTTCTTTAATAGTTTTACTTAGTCAAATCTCGCGTGCAGTGTCTGTGCTGCACGGCGAGTGTGTATGAATCACATGTTTATGTTCTTTAGGTGTTATTCTAAGTGTGTTACTAATCCCATGAATTATTATGATGTCAGGACGATAATGTGCAGAATATAAATATAACACATCACGAAGAAAGCATGTTATAAATTCAATTACTTTTAGTTGGACTTTTATTTGAAACAAATCAAAGAAGAAAATAAACTATTAGTTTATTAATAGATGCGTGTTTAATATTGTGCGTATAGGGAAATTGATCAACATATGTTATTGTGTTTAACTATTCGTTTAATTATAATTAAGTGTGCATTATACGTATGGTATTTAAATGTTACTCATATATCTTATGTATATTTGTTTTATAACATAGAGAAATTGATCAATATATATTATTACATATATGATTCTACTTAGTACAATTTTATTGGTGGTGATTCGGGTATACTTAATTAGGTGTGTATATATGTTCATGTATAAACATACATAGATGTATATATACTTGTGTATATATATATATACATATATATATATTTATATACGTACATATACATATATTATATAACTCACTATATAGTCATTTAGTTGTTTATATGTATGTATATATTGCCTTTGATCAACTTATAGTTAATTAATTATGTTGCTAGTAGCATATCCCGTTTAGTCATTTGCTTCAATCGTTGCGTGTTGTTATAAGTCGACAGTCCTTTATCAAGTACGTTGTCGTACCTAATTATCTATTCTATTTATACAACTACTTCGTATACTATTCGTTGTAATAATTGTGATACATATAGGATAAAGGAAAAATATATAAGAAACACAATAAAACACAAGTTGGTTTATTTTAATTATTGATTAGTTTGTTTGTGTTAATCCTGTGGGATCGGAAACCCGGGACTCATACGTCATCGCCGTAGCTCTCGCTACACGAGCTTATAATCGTCATTTCCCCATTATACCTTTCTCGGTCCTTTTCTTACTCGGTCTAGTTACTAAATATCATGGGCCGGGCCGCTAATTTTGTAATATCTGTATGTACCCATCTCGGCCCAAATAGGGCCCAAGCCCAAAAATGTTTAGAAACTAATGCATTTATTTTTTTTATTTTTTTATTTGTCTAAAATGATCATGTAGAATCTGATGGGTCAATATGGGCCTCAACAGGCCCATTTTATATTTTTAATTCTTTAAGTCCATAATTTAATTTGTGGCTTTAAGCCCGTTTATCCCATTTGGGCCCAGTCATCACCTCTGGGCCATTTCTCATGCAACACAAACAATCCAGCGCAAAGACCAGCACTGCACTGGTGCTGGCAAACCAGTGTAGTGTTTGGACCGTAATACAGGTATGGAAAATGCCGGAACCCAGCAAGAAAAACCACAAATCAAGCGTGCCAGTATGCTACAAAGGCTGGTAGCAATGTCAGAACAAGGTCACAATTCACAGGTCAAGTCATGGACTGCTAGAGCATAATAAACCAACCAGCCAAACATAGATATCAATAAATCAGTAGACCAGGGTCCAGTTGGTACCAAATCAGTTCAGCAGAGACATGGAAACAGTTCAAAACAGGGCTGGTACTAGGTTTTATCGATATAAGGATCCAACTGGTAAGCCAGAGGTCGAGTCTTAAGCACGACAGTGGCTCGATGGCCACTGTCATCAAGTGCATCAACAAAAAGAAAGAAATCAGCCATTACTATAAATTAACCAGCGCAACAACAAACCCGAGCACCGACAGGCACAACACCTCAGACAGATCATAGTAAGGCAAACAAGCCAACAGCAAGCAACAACAAAGAACACAGCACAGAAAGTACGAAACAAAATAGCAAAACAGTTCGTGGCTAAGGGGTTACTATGTTTACCAGTAAACGAAACAAGGCAGAGACGTGATCAAGGGTCGAGTGGCGGAATGCCCAAAGCCAAAGCTCACCTCACGTATCGGGGCCCTCTCCTCCTCCCTGCCTCGTTCGATTAGCCTCTACTTGCACTCTAGTTCTTTAATTTATCTAATCTCAACACATGAGAATCACGATCAGCAAGAGGAAGGCAGGGAGGGTGAGGTCTCGGTATTTATAGGTATTTTACAAAATAGGTGGTGAGCGAGTCGCGAGCTTTCGTATATAATTACTCGAGTGGTTCGGCTATAAGTCAAAAAGGGGAGGCGAGTTGCCACTCGAGTGACAGCAAGAAGGAACGAGTCGAGGAAGCACAGTGAGGTGTTGTCTGAGTATCGAGAAAGAGAGAGAGAGAGAGAGAGAGAGAGAGAGAGATCTGTGCTCAGAAAGAGGGAGAGATCCAACGAGAGAGAAGAGAGACAGACAAGAAATAAGGAAAGAAGGAGAACAGATGGGACGGAAAGGGGTAGGAAGGAAGGAAAACGGGAGTTTTCTTTTAAGGGCATGAAATGCTCATGAGAGAAAGAGGTGTGCATCGGTTGGGGAAAGAAAAATGGTGCGCATGGGGTCCCGAGGAAAGTAAAGAAGAGGACAGCAGGAAAGAAGGGTTTCTAGGTGGGGTGTGGGCTCAGGGGTAAGAGGAAGGGAGAGAGAAAGAGAGAGGATTAGGGAGGGGTGGAATTCGAGGACATCAGAGAGGGAGACAGGGATCCCGTGAGACCCGATTTCTATGACGATTATATTGTCACTCAATGTTAGTATTTAATGGCCTATTACATTGACCCGTTTCCTTTACTGGATCAGTCTTTTGTTCACAGAGGATCTTGGATCGACGGAGGTCTCTAGGCATCCCTTCCCAAGGCTGTCGGTTGGACCTTTCTGCGCCCTTTTCTCTGTGTCGCTTCATGTGTTGTTCGACTGCCTGATTTGATTAGTGATTCGTTGGGTTGCAAAGCCCTTGCACACGGATGGTAATGGGTTTTTCAGAAACCTCAAGGGTTTTCAAGACAGTCTGATGCATGGGTGATGCGCACAAGCGTGTGGCAAGTTATTTTGAATTGAAATTGTGTCGTGTGACTCGTTATACTGTTCTGAATTTCCAAATTAATTGTTTAATATTTGATTGAAACTAATATGGTTATTTTGCACTAGATTAAATATCTTCATGTGTATACACATACATATATATATATCTATAATTATATATATATATACATACTTTTAGTAATATGCGTACCTTTATTCTGTTTATTTGGTTTTATTTACTTACAAAATTTGGTTCAAGTAAAACAAATTTATTTCTTTATAATACTATTTTACTTATGGTATTTATTACCTAAATTACAGTTAAACATTTCTTAACATAAGGTTGGTAGAATATTTAAGGTTAAATAAAAAAATTTAATTTGTTCAAAACTTCACGGGTTTCACACATTGAGACGTCCTTGATGCTTCTAATTTTATTCAAGTATTAAGTTTACTTGGCTAAAACTTTGGGGGCAACGTCCCATTGTATTTTGAGTGTGTGAGACTAAATCTACAGTCCATCACTTCTAATTATTCGTTACCTAGATTAGTTGGTTTAATTAACTTCACTTTGAGATTAATTATTCCAGGCGGTACGACGTTATTCTACAGAACTTCAATAAAACACAGCACGAAACAAACATGTTATAAATCAAATTACTTTTAGTGAACTTTTAATTTATTAAACTAAGTAAAAGAAAGGAAAATAATTAACTAGGATAATAGCTAATAGGTGCATATTTATATTATTTATGTGCTTATAGAGAAATTGATCAATATACGTTTTTATAATTAAATATTTACTTAGTTATAATTGTGTGTGTACGTTATAGGTATTTGTGTGTATATTGTATTTGATGTGACATAGAGAAATTGATCAATATATATATATATATATATATATTTATATTTATCTTATTATTTAGTCCAAACTTGTGTTGGTGTCGTCCCGTATTTAACTTATAAGTGATATGATATCTTATTATATTAATATAATTATTGATGATAGATTTATTTTATTAACCTTTATAATATTTTTTGTAATAACTTAAATACTTAATTAGTATCCTAATGTATACTAATTCACTAAGTGTTTTACGTAATTATAATATTATGTAACATAACTATCCAAATAATTACTGTGTATGTCAAATTTATTCTAGATATAAAAAGTATACTAATGCCGACTTTGCCGGTGATCATGTAGATAAAAAAGAGTACTAGTAGAATTGTCACACTCAAAAAATTATAATTAGCTTAGGTGTGTAAGTCCCGTCATGTGTACTTGGTTACAAGTACACGAAAGACTTAATTTATCAATAAAGATTTATGACAAGTAAACTATTTATATATAATTAAAGGAACAACACACACATTGAATACAATACATAGATATCCAAAAAGTCATATATAACACCAGTGTCTGTTTACAAGTGTACAGCGGAAGCAAAGAAAATAAAAATACATACATAAGAGGACGATCTCACTAAGGGTCGTAAGACCGATCCTCGCTAACCTACTACAAAACTAACCTAATAAGAAACAGGAAAATAAACAAGGGAATCTATCAAAACAGAAGGCGCCGGGGAAACTCCATCCTAGCGCTCTCCTCGGGACATCCAAAAAGTCTCCTCACCTAAACCCCACAATCACCGTGGAACGTGAGAATTAAATCTCAGTGCGGATTAAAGTCCAGCCTTTGAGTTTATACATTTCCCTAAGATGGGACCCAAGCCAACACTTGATATATTGTTAAGCACTTTTAACCTATCTAAATTATTCACTTTTATTTAATTTACCATACTTCTAATTAATCTACACCATGTGATTCTAAGAATCGAAAATACAGGCGTAAAAGAAACCCAAAAGAATCTGGTAGAGTAATAGATATACATATAGTACAGAAGTTCTCAATCAAACACCCAGAAATGAAAATCCCAGTTGTAGAACACAAAAACCTTAGACGGGTCACAAATTGTGCTGCCAATCTAAGAGTTTTGTTTGACAGGTCACATATTACGTCGCCAATCTAGCGAATTCTGAGTTTCCAAAGTGAAACACCTTGGGAAATGAGCGGCTTCGAACATCGCACACTCATTTGGTCGAAAACAATTTGCTGTGTTCTACCTCACCAAAAGAGAAAGATTATAAAGTAAAGAAAATCGACCTCAGTTGCCATACGAAAATAAGGAACCGACTATCCGTTTGAAAAGAATATAATAAAATGGAAACTCCAGGTACCAACCAGGGGCCAAAGGGGAGCCTCAGACTTCCTCTGTACCAACCAAGGGCCAAAGAAGGAAGCCCTTCGAATATTAGGAGATCTCATAATACCGGCAAATGAAGAATATAGTAAATAAACAGAATAGCTCCAATACCTCACATACGGTGCGCACACTCTAAAATTGAGACGTCGGCCTTATTCACTCAAATAGAGAAATTATAATATTTATATATCTATAGATTTGTGTTGCACGAGTGCGGGTGCGCGTATCGTATCCGATACAGTGCGGGTGCGGCGATACGGCAATTTTAAAAAATCGCGGATACGGGTGCGGATATATATATACAATAAAAAATCATATTATATATTAAAATGCTTGAAATTTATTTTTATATTCAACTTTTTTTAATATATATTGATACTTGTGAAATAACAAAAAAAATATAAGCATTTGATTAAACACTTTCTTGACAAAAGAGTTCAATTTGTATCCAAAACGTATCCGAAACGTATCCAAAACGTATCCAAAACGTATCTTGACCGTATCCGTCGGTCAAATAATATAAAAAACTCAATTTGTATCCAAAACGTATCCGAAACATATCCAAAACGTATCTTGACCGTATCCGTCGGTCAAATAATATAAAATAATTGGATACTCCACGTGGCGTATCCGATACGCACCCGCACCGTATCCGAGGCGTATCCGATACGCGTACGACTAGGAAAATGGCGTATTCGAGTAACACAGCTATAGATAGTATGGAGATTGAAATAAAACTCTCTGATGGCACTACGAGCCATCAAGTGATGTACTTGCTGGTGAGAGTTATCGGATGTCCTTAAGAACATCCCGACGAGTGGACTCCACGGGAGCAGCCGTTTACCGTACGTAATCCACCCATCACGATGCCCTCAGACTACATCCAATCTATGGCTGATCGACCCGACACTCAACACTCCCGACGAAATACATAGTATTGAATACGCTTCTACCTATAAGTATCTAATAACCTATACGATCTGTATATCATATCTCACGTGCAATATGAATGCATATGATATGCAATGTAGGTTGGTCTCAATATTTGGTTACCGGTATGCAAGTATGACAGTTCAAGTTCTACGGACCTATTTACAATTTAGGGTAATTATTGGTACCTCAGTTCAGATAAAAGAAAAAAGAAAAGTATAGACCTGATTTCTACGTCCCAGAGAGTTTCTGACAGGGGTTTCGAGTGCAAAGTGGGTTGAGTACTCGAGTGCAGAGATGATGGGCTGGTTAACGAGATCGTGCCAGAGGGATAGAGTAGTGAAGGCTGAGAAGACAGGCTATGAGGGGGAAGACAGGTGTCGATCGAAGCTGTGTACAACACATCACTCGGGTGGTGACCGAGGAGAGGGAGTGGTGTGTTCGAGAGGGGAAGGTGAAGGACCAAGGGACATTTCGATGGCAAAGGGTGGGAAATCGAATTACACAGAGAGTATAAGAGAGAGAGAGGAATGATAGTGGTAAAAGGGGAAAACCATTTTTTGTTTTGGGCAAAATCAGGGGTATTCGTAGCGTCAATGTACAATTTCTATACACTCATTACCTAAGAGTAATGTTCCATTCTTTGACTCGTTTCATTTATTGAGTCAGATTTGGGCCACAAAGGATCTCGGACTGGTGGAGTTCTCTAGGAGAGTACTCTGACCAGGTCAGTTTGTTTCCTCTGTGGCTAAGTCTTTGTTAACTTTGGTGTGGTTTGTTGCTGACCTGAGGTGTCTCTGACCCAATGGGTCAACTAGTGTTGCAGCATGACGTCAACATTCGGTTTAAGAGGCTTCGATATAGTATACAGATCAGTGGAGGCTGGAAAATGTGCAAACTTTGGTGTTGCAGGTTTAATTGAAATTATAACGGGTCGACTGACTCGTTGCATCAACCCAGAAGTACTTTTATTCAATAAAATTAGTCCAATAGATATATACTTAGTTAAACTTAATGAGCACTTAGCATAACAATTTTAAACTTTTATGTTAAAATATTACACGCCAGTTTTAAGTTTTATATTATGTAACATTTTAATTGTTTTAGTATTTTATTTCATACACGCCAAATTTTTATTTACTCTCAATAATTTGTTTTATCTTTTTATTCTTTGTTGTGTTTATTTATGTATAACGTTCATTATTTTAAATATTATTCATTATTATTAGTTACAACCTTTATTTATTGTAAAATTTTGTTTGTTTGATACGCTTATTTAACTATTATTAAATATTTTATTCATTAACACGCAAAATTTGTTATAGGTTAATCATGTTTATCGCGTTCAAAATTTTACGGGTTTCACAGGAACGTGTCAATTTTTTTATGAATCTTTGGTGTCTTGGTCGGGAAAAAAGCAAACTTCAATTGCTCTTTCTACGGCCAAAGCAGAATATATAGCCGTAGATAGTTGTTTCCAAATTTTATGAATGATCCAAATTCTCAAGGATTATGACTTGTATTATACTAAGGTACTCATAAAGTGTGATAATACTAGCACCATCATGATGTCTAAAAACCCAATTGCTCGTGCAGAAACTAAGCACATAGATATTTGGCATCAATTTGTCAAGAATCATGTTGAAAAAGAGAATATAGAACTTGTGCAAATTGATACTAAAAAATCAAATTACGGATATCTTTACAAAGCCTCTTGATACAAATCAACACATTGAACTAAGATTTAAATTGGGAATGATTGAAATAGAAAATTGAATTGAGGGGGAGCATATAGTAAAATGACTATGCTTAATTGTCAAATTTATATTTTTGATAATATAAAGGGGGAACTTGATTACCTTAACTTGTAATTGATATATCATGCTTGTATTTAGGGGAAAAAATCAAATTTGAATTGAGTATTTTGTCAAACTTTTAAAAAGGGAGAAATATAGTGTAGTGCGTGAATTTCATATGCACTCGTTTTAAATGCACTTACATAGAATTTTGCAAATTGTCAAAAGGGGAAGTTTATTAGGTTAAACTTTTTTTTGGACAATTTGCAAAACAAATTAGTACTAACCTTGTACAATTGAGTTTTGGTGAGTTGTAGGTTTATACATATATAATAAAGTATTGTGAAGGCTTCATGAAGCATGTACAAGTCAAGAGGAACACATTGACATCAAGAGCAAGCAAATAGAGCCTCACAGAGGCTTGCGTTAAAGTAACGCAAGAGAACTCGACACAACGGGTTTCCAACTCATCACAACGGGTCTCTAACCCATGACAACGGATGTGCATGGCATTACAACGGTTCCTAAGGAGAAGAGTTCAAAAGTCAGTGCAGAAGAAGGATTTGGTCGAGATTTGCATTGTAGTAATGCAAGCAAACTCATCACAACGGGTTACCAAACCGTCATAACGGTTTCCTCACCTGTCACCACAGGTTACTGAAGAAAAGGGCCTAGAAGTCAAACATAGATGCAGACAATGGCATTTCTGGAAAGGTATCAACCCGTGACAACAAGTTTCATGACGGGTTACCCATATCTGTAACGAAAGCAGCCCTCTAAGACTTCAAAAAGTGCTATGGGATTGTGCTATATAAACTTGTTACCTACGTTCCAGCAGAACAAGAAAGAATTCCCTAAGTTTACAAGCATTTAATTGAGCACTAGAAAGAGCACTGAAGTCCTCTACTTCCAGCATCCAAATCTGAGAGAGTGTTTAGGACATCTATTATGTAATGGTCTATTCGTGATAAATTTTAGTTGTTTTGTTTGGTGAACTACATTATCTTTTCAAGTAGTTCATCTTTATCTTGAATTGTGTTGTCAATCAAGACCTTTACCTTTGTAGAGCAGTGTAGTCCCTTGCAAAGATTTGGAGCCTTATGGATAGGCTCCTTTATTGTAAAACATTGATTTTAGTGGAATTAATCCCGGAAGGTATTTTGGATCCGGGGTCTGGTGGAGTAGTCCAATTCGTTTGTAGTTCAAACTACGTTACATAACGTGTTCTCTTGCTCTTTTTCTCTTACTCTATTTACTCTTGCTTTAATTATTTAGAATTGCATCATTATTTGCATACTTGACTTAGCTAGGTGGTTAAAACTCAAAAGTTATACTTGAAATTGTTAAACGCTTCCCAATCGTTTTAGGCCTTTATCTCCTTATTCACAATAACACATATTATTAAAATAAGTATTTATATTAGATATTGTATATTTGTTTGCATCATTTGTTGTGTGTGGTAATTGATACCACATGAATGATATGTTAACTTAAACACCAGGTGTTTATACTGCTAATATAAATGTTTATATATTAGATGCTCGTCTATATTTTTATCTTTCTCCTTCTCTTTATTTTTTTTTTTTGTGAAAAAAAAATAATGATGAATACGAAGAAAGTTAGAGGTAGCCTCAAGATCTCATGGAGGAAGCCCTCTGCACTACTTTTGCATTCTTCGTTTGTCACCTTTCATCTTCGTTCTCAGATATGTCATCTCAGATCTGTCGCCACTTCAAACATCATCTTCATCTCTAACGATCTTCGTTTCTGACAGTTTTCTCGTCGTTTCTAACAATATCTCATCGAAGAGAAGATAAAAAAGAAAAAACGAGAAAATAAAAAAGGAAGAATAAAGATGCGGTTGGGAGAAGAAGAGAGAAGTATTAAAAAATATGACAACATAATAATAAGACAAAAAAAGAAGACAAAAAACGAAAGTGGAAGATGAAAGATGAAAAATAAAAAATCTCATTTTTTAAATCATTATTAGAGGTGGCAAGCCGGGTCGGTCGGTCGGGCGGGTTCGGGTCGGGGCTGGTTAGTTTGACTATCTACAATAGTCGGGTTGGGGTCGGGTCGGGTTTCGGATCGTCATGTGTCGACAACTTTCGTGTCATGGGTCGGGTCGGGTTTCGGGTCGTCATGCGTCGACAACTTTCGTGTCATAGGTCGGGCGAGGTCATGTCGGGTTTCGGATCGGTTCGCGTCAGTTTTTTCATGTGACGGGTCGCATCGGGCTAGGGTCCTCATGTGTCCTTTAATCTCGGGTTATGGGTCGTCTCGGATCGGGCTAGGGTCCTCATGTGTCGTGCCATCTCGGGTACGGGTCGTCTCGGATCGGGTCGGGTCGGGCTCAAGTCGCTCATGTGTCGCTTCGTCTCAGGTTACAGATCATATCGGATTGGATCGGGTCGGATTCAAATAATTTGATTTTATCAAAATATCGGATCGGATCGAACTCAGATCGAGCCGGATGAAACGGATTTCTCAAGTCGGGTCGAGTTACGCCACCTCTATTCATTATCAACAAACTCACAGTGCATTCCACTTGTTTACATCATGGTTCTGAAACTCGGCCGATTCTGATCCGAGTCGGCCGAGTCAACTCGGAATCGGTCGGGTCCGAGCCGAGTTTTACCCGATTCCTACGCCTGTGCGAGTTTTACCCAATGACTCGGATGAACAGTGCCGAGTCAACCGATTCCGACCGATTCCTGACCGATTCCTGGCCGAGTCAACCGAGTTTTACAGATGGCCCCTCTACATTTTACATTTTTTGTTTTTTACTCTTTTGTATTTTACTGTGAAATCCGTGAAAATTTAAACTGCTTAATCACGTAAAAATTTCAATCAATTTAAATTCACACAACAAAATTTTCACAAATAAGCAAATAAGAATAACATTTAAATAAAATAATTTTAATCAATTTAAATTCATACAGCTAAATTCAAATAATTATAATAATTTTCTGATTTTGAATTAATTTTAAAACAGTTAAATAACAGAATAAAAACCAATAATTTGAATTTGAACTTTTAGTTTGGAACGAGTCATACGACCCGTGGTGAGAACCGAATTCATTCATAACACGCTAGGCCATAGTAGTACAAGCGAATCAGAGTCCAAACAAGCTAATAAATCATTTAAATCGCAGTTTTATTTATGTTTATCATTTTTTCTGTTTTTTGCCTACAAAACGAGGCTTCTGCCAAAAAAACCGAGTTACCGAGCCGATTCTTCCGATTCCGACCGATTCATCCGATTCCGATTCGGCGATCAAACAAACGATTCCGATTCCGAATCCGAGTTTCAGAACCCTGATTTACATGCTGCGCATCCACGTACATGAAATTTCTCGTGGTTTTAATATCTGTATTGGTTTGTTTAAAACAAAAAGACATTTCTGATAACTAGATAATACAAAACTGCAAAGCTGTGCTATTAAAGAGGAATGTCGCTAGCTTTCATTAGATGTAGAAATTGTATAAAAGACCATAAGTATTTATTATAATAAAAATTTATTACCTAAATAAATCATTGTAAGTGGTTTAGAAGGACTAAATATAATAAATTCCAATTTATTGTAAACAGAATGTTAAAATAGAGCAAGGCACCAAAATATGGACAAAGTTGATAAATATAAAAACTATGCAAAAATGACATAAAATGAAAATTGTCAATTGACGAAGTGGTCGGTAAAAATACTGAGACATTGTAGTTCAGTTCAGGGACTAAAAGCAATGTTTTTTTGTATAAGAAATCGAGAGTTCGAAACTAGACTGAGGTAGATTTGAAATATATATGATATTTCAAATATCTTATCGTATTCGTATCTGATATTTTTTTATAGTCTAATATTCTTTGAATACTTTTCAGATACTTTTCTGATTATTTTATTCACTTCAGCCGACAAAATTAGTTCTTCGATACATACTGCAATGTTGAAATCACAATCGATCTTGTAAAATTACTGGAAAAATAAGTGGAAAATAAAGCATGAAAGGAATTTGTACTAGAGACATGCCACTTCTCATCAAGACACTTTAGTATTGTGTCATTTCATCACTTGTTTATAATAATAATTTTTGTTATATATATTCACTTATATATTACTTTATAATTATTTTTCAATTTTGATATCTTAAATTATTTTCTTAATTAAAATATAATATATATTGCGATTCATATCAAAGATTTTTTTTAAATCACCGTGTTGTTGCACTTATATCGTATCAAATACGATACTCGCACCGCACTCGTACAACATAGATTTAGATTATTTAGATTTGAGTGACACATATTATTGTTTATGCCTAAAAATTACTTATAAAGGATAATATTTTTATACTAATTACACGACTTAATTGATCTATTGAAAAATAAAATTTTATCGCACAATGCATATATTTCGTAGTTTATTTGTTCCCAGATAGATCATTCGACATTAAGCAAAGAACAAGTTTACATAACCTCTAGAAATTTATTAATGCGTATGCCTGGTCTATGCAAAGTTTCTCCATCGCGTGGGAGTATTATATTTTTTTTCCTCGATTTCTATGGTATAACATTACTGGAGTCGGTTTATATATGAATCTTGTGCTGTAAGAGGCACTGGTTCATTGGAAGCTTTCTGCCGCGCAACAGCTACGAACAGTTCAGATTTTCTCAATTATAGATTACGGACGGTTCAAATTTGATTCTGATAGTCTAATATTATAAAGTTTAATTTGTACGAATTTCGATGCAAATCAAAATTGAAATTTGTTTTGTACAATATTTTTGTTGCGCGTTAGAAAATCTTTTTCCCTGATCCCTTTGCCTCCAAGCAACCCTCTCCAACCGAACCATAAGTCCCTTTTTCTCAATTGAAATTTGTACGAATTGGCATTGCCTCCTATTCGAGTCATGTGTACCAAACCAAACCCTTTATTGGTTCCCACTTTTTCTTTTTCTGGAGCTTTCTTGTATCTTACGTACTGTTCGACGATTTGCACAGTTGCACAACGAACAGTCGACCCGTGAAATAGGTGAAAGAATATTCGTCATGTGCGTGTAAATTACTTCGATTTTACCAAGAAAATGATATATTGCTACACTTCTATTGGGCATGGATTGCCAATAAAATAAAAAAATCTGGTTTCCTGCTACAAAGAGAAGTTCATACAGCACATTAATAAAAAATGTATTTATGTTATTTATGTGTTATGATTTTTTTTCTTTGACAATTTCATAATATGAAACAAGTGTCAAAATTTACCAGGAAAAAGAATATTGGAACTGTAAAATCGTGTTTTCAAGATTTTTAATAAACATGACTAAAGAAATAGTTTTGCACTCTCAAAACAAAATTTACTAGAGAAAAGATTTCAACTATAAAGTCATGTTTTCAATTTTTTTTCATAAAACATGACTAAAGAAATAGTTATATATTTTCGAAAGTAAACTAGTTATCTTATGTGCAGAAAGGTGAAACTACTTACTAACAATGACATATTGAATATTGTTTTTCTCATTACCTTAAAATATTTGATTCGTATTGATACAAATGAAAATTTGGAACAATACGAAATTATAATGGTAATGTAAATATAAAATTAAATTTTATCGGTATAAGTTTCTCATACATAAGATTTGAGTAATAAAAAATTATTTCTTAAAGATTCTTTAAAAATGATTAATGCCATGGTATTTAAAGTTTTAAATAGATATTAAGGATGATTGTTTCTGAAATAGTAATATAGATGAAACAATCTATACGATGCAACTTAAGAATTTTTATTAAATAATATCTATGCAGTTAAGGGTCTCAATAAAATATTATCAAATTGTGATTTGATTTGGTTCTAGAGTCAAATTTGATAAATCAGATTATTCAGGTTCTGCGGGAGTAAAACAGAAATAAGATATGTCTTAGTAAATAAAGAATAGAGATTAATATAAATGCCCCTGATTAGATTTAAAAGCAATAAAGTCTGAGTATTTATATGTCCTATAGGCATAAAATATGTTGATGTATACACATAAGGCTATTGTGTTATGTGCCGACATGATCATGAAAATACTTATAATAAAGATATTTAGAATAAGATCTTTTAGAATGTAGATAAGAGATCTTAAAGGATTTATAGCGAACAAAAGAATAATATTCATGTATCATTGTTGAAAAAGGCTTTTGGAGGTCCTACAAAATTTGATTTCAGGATTAAATGCATGATTTCATAAAGATGTCACCTTACTGCATATAATGAACTCAGTATAGAGGTCATTTAAGTTATATTGTGACAATAAATGAGCCATGCATAATAATACTAGAAACTTAATAAGGTGAATTTTTTATATATATAAGTATCCTAGTAGCATAAAAGAGAGAGTACAAAAGAATAAGTTAAAGATAGAACATATAAAAGTACAGATTCCATATCCACAATGTTAAAAAATGTGGGAGTCTGACTTTGTGGAAATATTTGTTCTATGTAATTTGCAATAACTTGTGATATATGCGAGTTATATTTTGAAATCTCATTGTTATAACTCTTTTGACCTCACTAAAGTAAAGTATGACTCATTTAGAAATAGGCACGTATAATCACACTCTCTTATAATTTCGAACTATATGTCCATAATCTAATTAATATCATCCAAATTGTATTTGACACTGTAATTTAAGCTGAGATAGCCACGCAGAAAATATGTCGACATCGCTTAAGTGTCTTATTGGTACAACTAGTGGACTGAATTGGTTAAGAAGTACGAAAAGAAAGATAGAAAAGTTAAAGTAATCTGCAGATTTATAGATATATGTAAACAAAAGAAACACACTTGTTCATATGGGAGATTGTTGGAATTGAGACGTCAAATTCAGTAAATAAAGTATGCACTACGAGTTATATGATTAATAGATCACATACTATCACCAATATTACGAGTAGTAGTATCAGATATGTCAAAAATGTGATTAATTTATACAAGGGGATAATATGTATTTCGCTAAGATTCTGGGTACAAATAAGTATGGAATTTACTGTGAATTAATTATAATTGTTGATGGATCGATTATGATTAATTAAACTAATACAAGTGTTAATGTAAAGTTAGAAATATTGTTTGGGCTGAATCCAAAGGTTTTTGATCAAATCCCAAGCAAAATAGAAAAATTTGCAAGTGTCTTGCGGTCGTAAGGACCCCCTTTGCGGCCGCAAGAGATTATGAGAGACTTGGAAAGAATCTATTGAAAATCCAGCAATTCAATTGTGGCTGCAATAGCCCATCTTTGCGGCCGCAAGACACTTGGCAGATTTCCGGCCAAGTTTGGATCCAAGTCAATTGCGATCGATATAAGAATTGCGGTCGTAAGAGACCTTCGCAGAGGCAAAAAATCTTGCCTTATTTTGTCGATATCTTTCTAGCATGTATTCCAAACAATATCAAATTTGAGAAACGTGTTTACAGTAGTAAATATGATAATTTGAAATAAAATTGAGAGAACATATTATCAAATATTTCAAAGAATATTTGGTATTAATTATGGTATCTTTTCAAGATACGTTTTTACTAGTATAAAAGGCGTTGGGTCTCCAAGCATTACCGTTATGACATCTAGGGCACATGTGTTGTGAATTAGCCTCTATTTTTTCCTTCATTACAGAAAGTTACTTCTTGGTTTATTCATGACCATGAAGAAAAGTTTGGCACCGGAAGTTGCTTGGAAGGATCCGCTAGCGCATCAAGGTGTCATTCAATCGTCTTCACCGACTTCTCAATTTGCTTGAGTGGCAAACGACGGGAGGCTTTAAGAGACAATTGTAAGTTCACACTTTCGCTCCTCTATTTTATGTCTTAGATAATTGCACGAGGTTATAATTGAATTGCAATTGCTTAGATTATAATTTTGGTATTATGGCTAAATCTGGATTCTTGAATTGCACGAACATTATGTATTTATTGGAGAAGATCCAACATGAGCAATTACAGAAATAGAAGCAAGGGGTGTAACATTTCTTGAGAATGAATTTCTTGAAAAGAGGGAGGTTCCATCAAACTTGAAGTTCTTTGAACTAAATGACGTTAATCAAACTCAAAATCAGCAATTGGATGAAATGATCGACAAACAAGATCAGTCTACTATGTCAAGTACTGTAGCAGACTGATACTGTAGCACTTCGAATATTGTAGCAGATCGACATAATAGTACTGATTTAAATGAACATTTTTCATATGAGATTCAATCTGATTTGATTACTATAAGTGATGAGCCTCATCGTAGTTCAAGAAATTCAATTCATAAACGTCGATTTGGAATTGAAATTGGTGAATTTTTGTTGACTACAGATGAAGGAATACAAGAACCAAAAATAGTTGCTCAAGTATATCTGATTCTGAAGCAACATAATGGTCCAAAGCTATGCAAGAAGAAATTAACTCAATGGATAAGAATCATGTTTGGGATTTGGTTGATTTACCACCAGGACGTAAGGCGGTTGGGAATAATGAATTCTGAAAGTCAAACGCAAGGCTGATGCTTCAATTGACTGATATAAAACTTGATTGGTTGTAAAAGGTTTCACTCAAATAGAGATAGTAGATTATGATGAAACTTTCTCACTTGTAGTGAGATTTTTATATGTCTTTTTCATTTTAGCCATAGTAGCATCTATGAACTTAGAATTATTTCAAATGAATGTGAAAAC
The DNA here is from genome assembly GCA_964058865.1 of Eleocharis quinqueflora. Taxonomy (NCBI): domain Eukaryota; kingdom Viridiplantae; phylum Streptophyta; class Magnoliopsida; order Poales; family Cyperaceae; genus Eleocharis; species Eleocharis quinqueflora. The sequence goes on from CAXKVX010001060.1 coordinate 43,973, forward strand.
TGCTTTTCTAAATGGAGAACTAGAAGAAGAGATATATACGATACAACCCACAGGGTTCGTGATTAAAGAAAAGGAGTACAAGGTATGCGAACTTCTCGATCCATATATGGTCTTAGCAGGCATCACAATAATTGTATCTCAGATTTTATCAAGCCATAATATTTAATGATTTTCAGATGATTGAGGAAGACAATTGCGTGTATATAAAAAGGCACAAGAATAATTTCATAGTTCCAACTCTTTATGTGGATGATATACTATTAGCAACAAATGATAAAATGTTGACTGAGTGAACAAAACAATGGACTCTACTATATTTGACATGAAAGATATGGGTGAAGCAAGCTATATTTTGGGTGTTAAAATTTTAAGAGACCGTTAAAAAAGATTTCTGGATCTGTCACAAGATACTTATATACATAAGAATCTTGAAAGATTTAACATGTCTACATGTAAACCAGTAACTACACATTTTGAAAGAAATACTAGCCTGAGGATACATATGTGATCCCAAAATTACAGTAGAGAGAGAGAAAATGGCTAGAGTTCCATATTCAAATGTTGTGGGCGATTTGATGTATGAAATGATGTGTATAAGGCCGAACATTTGGTATGCAGTAAGTCTAGTGAGTTGTTTCTAATCTGATCCTAGTGAGGAGCACTGGAAAGCAGTGAAGAGGATATTGAGATATTTGAAAGGCACGACACATTACGTGTTATGCTTCCAAGAAAAAGATTTGAACTTAATCAAATATAGTGATGCTGATTGGGTGGTGATGTTGATCAGCAAAAATCTACATCAAGTTATGCTTTCTTGTTGTGTAACGAAGATGTTATATGGAGTAGCAAAAAGCAATGATGCATTGTCTTATCCATAATGAAAGCATAATATATTGCATGTTCAGCGATTGTTCAAGAGGGAGTTTTGTTGAAATGTTTTCTGTGATACTTAGGGATCAAAATAGCTCTGGAAAAACCAATCACTATTCATTGTGATAGTATGGCCACTTTAACATACTCTAAAGATCCTAAGTATCACGAAAAGTCCAAACATATTGAAATGCGATATCATTATGTAAGAGACATGGTAACAAAGAAGGACGTGATTTTACAGTATATTCCTACGACTAAAATGTTGGTTGATCCGCTTACAAAAGGTATTTCAAGGGATTTGTTTCTAGCACATGTTAAGATGTTAGGAGTTCGTAGGATATATATCATTTCAGAAATACATATATTTTGTGTATATGTATCAAAACATATTTAATTATGAATAAAATTTGCTTATTTGAGTAATACAATTTTTTTTAGCATAATGGTAGCATGTCGATAGGATGAGATTGGCTCTCTCACATGAGTAATCGTTTCTGATATCAGAGATACGCTGAAATAAGATCAGATTGTGTCCAGCATGATACAATGTTACCTCAAATTGTTATTCATATGAGATAGTAAGTAAGCAATCGTCATAATTTAATCTCTACAATTTATGAAGTCTATTTTAAAGTTGAGATGGAAATTAATGATATTTTCAGGAAACATTATATTGAACATAGTCTACACCATAGATATAAATAATGTAATTGATCTAGACTTGAACGTGTTGGATTAAACTCATCAACTCATCTCTTGTTTGACAATTTGCAAAACACATAAAGTACTAATCTTGCACATTAAGTTTTGATGAAGATGCAGGTTAAAACAGGTAGAAACCAATGTCAAACATGCTCAAACATGTCTTGGACAAGTCAAGACATGATCTAAGCATCAAGGCATAAGACAGAGCACATTGTTACCATAACGCTAGCCAACTCGTTATAACGAGTCAAAGAGGCGTTATAACGAGTTCCTAAGGCGTCATAACGCCTCAGGAGGAGAGAGAAGGAGCATATGTTGGATTTTCCCGAGACAAGCGTTACTGTAACGCTCCAACAAGGCGTCACAACGAGTTGGCATCCGTTATAACGAGTCATCCAAGTGTTATAACAGGTTAGCAGATTGTTGGCCTACATGTCAACAGCAGAAGGGCAAAGAGGGAACAAGCCCAAGGCGTTATAACGCCATCAACCTATTATGGGACTTTTCTGTAACGCTAGGAGGAGTTTTCACAGATCCAAGATCCCAAGAAGTGCTCAGCCTATATAAGAATTGCAGATACGAACCATAAGGTTATCCAAACATTCAGACAAGCTTCCCATTAGGAATTGAGCACTAAAAACAGCCTCTTTCAAGTGTCATCCAAATACCTAAACCTGAGAGCACTTAGGATAGCTACCATTCTCTATTTGTCTATTCGAGATAACATTCTTTAGCTATTTGATTAGCCTTTGGTGCATCACATTTGTGTTGTCAAGTGGTGCATCATTATCCTTAATTGTGTAGTCAATTGGACCTTGTACTGGTGTATTGTGGTGTTGTCCCGTGCATCGAGTTAGGAGAAGAAGATTGATTTACTTGTGTTGGAAGAAGTCAAAGATCGTCTCCGCCCCTTTATAAAAGATACTTGATTATAATGAAACGACCCGGAAGATGTTTTATTTCGAGAGATTCGTGGATGTAGGCCTAACTTTTTTTATAGGCCGAACCACGTTACATAGCTTGTCACTTGTTCTTGATTGCTCTTGCTTCACTCACTCTCTCTCTCTCTCTCTCTCTTTTTAGCTCTTTGATCTCTATTCTTGTGATTTGCTTAATTGATTCTTAGAATTTCTTGCTCTATTAATTGGCTAGGTGATTAAGGTCTAAAAGATTTAAATTGAATTGAAATCGCTTCCGCACAATTATTTGACCTTAGTCTTGCACTTTTTAGTGAAAACCCCAATCACATATTCTAACATAACGTTGTTTTGAAAAATATGACATGTGACTACTAGACAGTTTATACAACGTTGCATGCATCTCATATTGCATGTGCTTAAGCGACATGCAATATGAGACCCATAATTACATATCCTTATTACTATTGACTAAGTCATTAAAACAAATATTAATGATGCTACTTTAATGTGTTTTCTTTGACCATGTCAGATTCGATCTATCAGGGCATTGTTGGAAAAGCTGTTAATTTTTGTTTCGAATGATTTGAGTGCATTAGGAAGACAATTTTTAATTACATTACGAATTTACATGTATTCATGAATTTATTTTGTGCGCATAGTCAATCATATCATTTGGGATATAAATTGGAATATTTGTAAATCGAACAATTAAAACATATTCGTACTGTAGAAGCGAACATTGACTCAAAAGTTGTGCCATAAGTATATTAGATTAGATTAGATTTCGTTTGTCCCAATACATCTCCAAATCCCTTATTACTCTCGATTTTGATTTTTATTTCGTTTAAGCTCGGATAAAAATATGAAGTACTTCAATTTAGTAAAGAATTTGTCGACGAAATTGCAACTCCTGCACTGTCATATAACGAATTGCATAAGAGCATCCCCATCTCTAAAATTTTTGGAGTTTCTAAATTGTTGCCACATCAGTTCTAGAAACTTAATCATTATTTAGTTTCTATACTCTTCATTCCTGAAACTAAAAAAGTTAAAGTTTCTTAATTGCCATGTCAGCAAATACTACTAATGTTGTGAGAAGTCAATCAATTTTAGGCAATGATTAAGGCACGTCAGAGTTTATAAATTTTAAGACAAAGTTGCTAAATAAGAAACTCTGAAACAAAATTTCTAAATAAATTTTTTATCTACATCTCTAAAATTCATTTAGAAGCTGTCATATCAAATTAGAAATTTCAAAAATTTCAAAAATAGATATAATTGCTCAACACCAAGATCGAGTATGAGTTCAAATATTCTAGTTCGTTTGCGTACTCTGGCTGCGGTCACGTCACACCACGCCAGCTGTAACCAATGCTCATGTTCAAATTTGATATTTTGATTGAGCAGTGCCTATCTATTATCTAAATATAATATATTACATACATAAGCAAAGTTGTTATCATGCTAAACTGAAAACGGAGAATCACGAAAGCTGGTTGTTGCTTAATCCTTCTTCTACTCAAAAGATGAATCAAGAAAGCGAGAATCATCCGCAAATGAAAATTGTAAAAACTTGTTGTGTCGACTTTATCATACTTTCGCAAATGATGACGAAAAAAACCAAAGGAACAAAATAATCTTTTATATTTGTTATTTTAGTCGCTAGCTCACGAAGGAGAAAAATGGAACAGCAGCCATTGACGCAATCAAGGAGAAAAAAAATACTTTTTCAATAGAAATGTTGTCTCCATTTAATATATGACTAAAGAGGATTTTGGATACTAGTAACAATAACATCACCCAATCAGAGGCAGCAGTGTCGGTCATATAAATCGCGGGCACAGCACAGTATCCGACCCGTTTAAATGCTTCACTGTCAGCTGGGGCCCCTACTGTAAAATTTTTGTGGCTTTGAGATTTCGTCGACGTCGCACCTGAAGAGGCACCGACAGTCGGCGCACTGGGGCCAAGCAGGTACACACGTGGCATTTGTGTGGCCGTTATCTTGATCGCTACGGGATTCGAGAAGGACTGTACCCCACAACTTTTTTTTTATAAGAAGGCTGGATGTGGGACCCAATCTTATGACTCAGCACCCACCTTTTTTTTTTATTTGATCAGCACCCACCTCAACCCAAAGACAGAATCTGCTGTACAGCATGGGACAGTAGTACGGTTTGCCAGAAAGGAGATAAACTGGATTACTAGAGTGGTTTTGATACAGTTTTTTTAAATTTTAATAATGAAAATTATACTAATTAATGATATTGAAACAGAAAGATTATTCTGAATTTTTGAAAAATAAAAAAGGACGGTGTTAGCAATACCGTTCATTATACTACTGAACATTAGCCAATGAAACCAGCATTTTTCATTGGACGGTGCTAACAACACCGTCCAACCGGTAGAAATGCATATGGACGGTGTTGACAACACCGTCCAATTGATAGAAATGCAAATGGACGGTGTTGGCAACACCGTCCAATAAATTTCAATCTTGAATAAAATAATCTAATCTCTATCACTCTCGAAATGAATTGGACGATGTTCATAACACCGTTCTTTTTATTTTTCGAAGATTCAGAATAATCTTTCCGTTTCGATGTTATTAATTAGTATAAATTTCATTATTAAAAAAATCTGGTTCTGATACAGTGAGGCACGAATTTAGAAGCATATGCAACACAGATCTAACAGCTCTAGTTACACGAAATGTGATCACCTGTGGCGCAACACCTTCAGCATATAAAATTTCGATCATTTGATTCATGGTGCGTCATATTGAAATTTGTCTCTTCAAATTTTACGTCCCTGCAGTTTATCTTGGGTTCTTGACCGATAATTTCGTCGTGTGCGCTATCGCTAGAGAAACCAAACTTCTCATTAGAATTTAGAGTTGTGAAAAAAGTCGGATGGGTTGATCTGTTTGTGGTTCGATCTGTGTCCGATTCGTGATTGACTCGTTCCCGGAATTCCAATCTGTCTCGATTCGTGAAAAAAAAATCCGCGAATCTACGGCGGATCGGGAAGCCCCATTTTCCCAGAAATTCGTCCCAATCCGTGACCCGACCCGACTCGTTCTGTGGCGAACCCACCGGGAACCCGTCCGACCCGTGCCAAACTCGTGCCAACCCGTCAGGGGCGAATTCAGGATTTCCGTCAGAGAGGGGCAAGATCTATCATTTTTTTTTCAGAGAGGGGCAAAATAATGTACATTTTTAAATATACATAGTTATTTTGCAAAAAAAAATTAACAAATCGTACAAATACACAAGCTTATTTTGCAAAAAAAAATTCCAGGGTGGGGCGGCTGCCCCTCCCTGGTCTCATGTAGCTCTGCCCCTGCAACCCGTGCCAACTAGTGCGATGCTCAGAATAAGTTGTGATTTGAATAGAAAGATCAATTAAGGTTCACAAATATATAATTCAATCAAAAGAGACATTGAATTATACATTTTACTACATGACCCCTTCAACAAAATATACAAAATAAGAATCAAATTGGTGGAGTCTAGTGACTCTCTAGATAATCGTTTTGGTACCACTTATGCTTGGAAGAGCAAGTGGTTCCAAAAACTTTCATTTTCTAAAATTACAAAAACATTCTTGATGTCCAAACTTCAAACAAAACGATCAAAAGATTGTCTTAGAGTTAATTTTGCTATGATCATGATTGTCATTATTAATTGATCTTAAATAGCTCATCACTAATCTATATTTATCATAAAAATTTCTTATATTTCTTGAATGACATTGTAGACATTATTGTATCTCTTTCTTTGAAAATTGCTATTGAGATTCTTATGATCATTTGTCACATTTCTAGAGTTATGTCTTGGTTGAAAAGCACCATTATATCTTTTTCATTAAAAATTGTTACCAAGTTTCTTGTTATCATGTAATTCATGAATTTTACCATATATATCATTAACATAAAGCTTGGGTGGTTTAGTGAACTTGGTTTCCTTAATGTATCTTTTGTTATACTCGAATAAGTTTGTCAATTGGCTTAGATTGCTTTTCAATTTTAGATGGTTGTTTCTTTACAAATTCATGATCGATCTTATCATGTAGACCTTGACCAAAATATATTTTATCATAGTCAATTTTAGTGTCATGATTTGAAGATTTGACAAACTTAACAAATTTAGAAGCCCAATGATGTACTTCTTTTAATTCTTTTTCCTTTTTCAAATTAACTTTGGTCTCAATGTCATTAACCCTTATTTGTATCAATTCAATCTTAGACTTAAGAACATTGATCATAGCATCTTTAACATTCATAGACTTTTTAGACTCATCAAGTAACTCTTTAAGCTTAGTCACATTAAACGACTCTTGACTTTTATCCAAATCACATAACTCATCATCACTAGAGTCATCATGATACTTAGAGAGGTCAAATACTACCATATTAGCTCGGTAGGGGTCTCCAATTCTTGAGTGCTTGTAGTCTTAACTTTTGTGCTTGAGCATCCTTTCTTGCAAGACTCAAAGGTTTCTCGATTTGCTTGACATCATCCAACTTTGCAAGTGTCAAAGGTTTCTCCACCTTGTTGGTAGTGACTATTCTTGGAAATTCACCTCTCATTAAGGCTTCTTTTTGTTCTTTTGCATAAATGTCCTTAGCTTGAGCTATTTGCTTCAAAATGTGAATCTTCTCCGGATACGTCATTCCTTGTTCCTTTATGATCTCAAGGGCTATCTCCAAGCATGTCTTTGGTTTCTTTTCGATGAGGGCTAGCTTATTTTCAAGTTCTCCTCCCCTGAGGTTCATTCCTTTCTTCATCTCCACTTTCTTCGAATTCACTTATCCATGTTGCTTGCATAACTCTCTTGTTAGTTCTCTTAAAACGTTATTCTTGTAGTTTTTTCTTTTGAGAAAAGATCACATAGCAACTTTGAATGCTATTACCTTTCTTGTTGCAAGATATGCATACTACATTTTTGCCTTGAACTAATCTCTCCTCATTTACTTTCTTTTCGAATTCTATTCCCCATTTCACTAGCTTGGTGAGAAGGCCTTTATCTTTGGAGAGTACTTGGTAGAGATTTTGGTATACCACTTCGCTTGCCTCGAACTTGTAAGGTGGATTGTATGAAGATTGTGTGGGTAAGGGCAATGATTTTGTTGAGGTTGTACACTTTACTTCCTTGTGATTCTCCTCATGTGAGCAAAGTTGTGCATACACCTCTTCGGGTTGATATATAGGTGAGTCATTTGATAGAGCTTACGACGCCATCTCAATCGAGCTTCTTGGACACCATCCTTAAGAGTTTACCTACAAAATCTTCATCACAAATGTTAGATCCTACTTCAACGAATTCATTTCTTAGAGATATGAGTATATGGTAGAGATTTCAATGGACTCGTTACTTTCAAATTTCACATTCTCTAATTTTATTGCTAACCAAACCTTACGAGTTATTTTCATGTGTTTATTCCCTTCATATCTAAGTACTAAAACATTCCATATTTCTTTAGCATTAGAGGAATGAGTGAGAGATAAGGCAATTGATTCATGAATTGAGCTTAATATGGTGTTCAGTATTGTCATTAGTGTACTTAAGTTCTTTAGACTATTTTGTTAGAGTTACACCATTAATCTCATATTTGGATGTTCAACTATCCTCTATAATTTTTCAAAGCTCAAGTAAACTAAGTTAGTTTACCATGCATCTTTCCAAAAGGAAAAGTTGGGCACTCGTTATGACGGGTTGCTGACCCGTTGTGACGGGTTCATGAAGCATTATGGTAACACATGGCTCTGAGAAGCCATCTCTTGATGTCTTGACCATGTCTTGACTTGTGTTAAGCATGTTTTAGCCTTTCCAGCATCATGTTGTACTTGTGTTAACCTACAACTTCACCAAAATTCAATTGTGTAAGGTTAGTACTGTTTTGTTTTACAAATTGTCAAACAAGAGACGAGTTTAATTCAACATAGAGCAGTTGAAGAGAAAGGGGGAAGAATTGCCTTTTATGTTGAGCTGAAAAACCTAGCTTTTGGCTTTTTTCCATTACATCGTTTTATAATGTTATAATTCGTTGTACAACTTTGTAGGGAAGATGGCACAACAAGCTCGTCAGAATATTTGAAATTTATCTGTTTATTTGACATTTTGTGGATACAACGTTATATAACGTTTCACAACGTTATACAACGTTTTCTGGAAATTTTCTGCCAAGCTTACTATTGCTTAAATAAGTTACAAAGTTATAACTTTGTAGCTTCAGAACTGTCAATTTTTGTTGTTTTAACTCAATTTCATCAATTTAAAATAGTTCACACATCAAGTTCTTGACTTCATAACTTCATCTCTTGATGCTTTTATGCTTCATCATTGCATTTTTTTTTTTTTGCATAATTTCAAATCTAATAAAAAAACTCACAAGTAAATTGTTAAACTCGTAGTTTTGGTTTGCAAATTGACGAATTCGAAACATTTCCTAGTACAACAAGATAGATGTGAACAATGCATTCTTGTATGAAGACTTAGAAGAAACCATTTACAAGGCATGTATCTCACTCAAATCAGGTACTTGGAAAATATTCTAGCAAAAGCTTCAATGACAAGAGCAAAGTCTTGTACAACTTCATCACAAGGTGGTGTTCAAAGGTTCAAACTGGATGGTACACCTCTATGTGATCCTTTCTATTACATAACAGTTGTGGGTTTCTTGCAACATGCCACTAAAAGCAGGCCTAACTTGGCTTTTGCAGTCAACAAAGCATCTCAATGTTGGCTCAAACTTTCTACTGATGAACATTGGAAGGCCGTAAAAAGAATACTGAGGTATATTTAGGATACAACTCACATGAATCTGCTTATTCAACCATCATCACAATTGCCTCTCAATACTTACTCTGATGTCTATTGGGCTGGATGTCTTGATGATCGTAGATCAACAATTGGTTTTTTTTTCTATGGTCCCAATCTTATTTTCTAATCTTGCAAAAAGCAAAATACATTCTATATATCTTCAATTGAGGCATAATATATGAGCTTGGCAGTAACAACAGCTGAAGTTTTGTGGTTCAAATCTTCACTTCATGAATGAGGCATCCCCTTAATCAATTACCTTATGTACGATGGGGACAACTTGAGCGCTACCTTCTTAGCTGCAAATCTAATTTTTCATACACATACAAAGCACATAGAACTAGATGTTCACTTTGTAAAAGAGAAATTAATCTTAAACAACTTGTAGTCAATTTCTTTTGTTCAGCTGATCAAATAGCTGACATCTTAACAAAGAGCCTTGCCAAAGGGAGATTTCAATTGCTTCGAGACAAACTCACTATCTTTTCTAAACCAAAGTTTGAGGGGACTATAGATAACAATCGACAGGAGTCTTCCAGTTCAAAGAACAATGGGGAAGACAACAACTCAAGGCATTCTTTTGAAAATAATAAATAGGCTGTTAGTTTGTTATGAAAGTCAATTAGGTGTTAGTTAGGCTTCAGATGAATTTAATGTGCCGATCTCTCTATAAGAGCATCTTCATCCCTGAAACTCATTTAGAATCTGCCACGTCAGATTAGAAACTCCTAGAGTTTCAGAGATAGAGATGCTCTAAATATTGTAACCAATGTAAACCATTTGGAGAAATGAGAATATAATTTTATTTTAATTGCTTAAGCTCTCATCTTCTTCCTCAAAATTCCAGGTCACGAATCAAAAGACATTCGTATTGAAAGAAACAAAACAATTTCTCTCTGTCAAGTTCAATGGAATTTGTTCTTCGATCTAAAAGATGATTCTAATACTGAGTATACAAATAACAAATACACAATCACATAAGTCCTAGTATGCTTTTGTCAGAAACGAATTTAGAATTTTCACGAGAAAGATGTTAGATTTATAAAAAATTTCAAAAAAGACAAAATGAAGCACATTCTTTAATATATAAGATTATTTTTAAAAATTTAACAAATTAAATGAATATACAAAGTTATTTGATAAAATATAGAAACAACTTGTATTGAAAGTTGCCATTTCGGATGACAAAGATTCAGCAAATTATTTTAGAGAGCTGATACGTAGATACCACGATCGATATCGACTATCGATACACATGTTATTATGAACTTTGTTTGAGTTATCTATACTACTTAATAATGCACCTAAGGAATGAAAGTCTCCATTTATTCATAGTCTTACCTTTTTTTATTGACAAAAATACCCTCAGAAAAAAAACTGCTGACCCCTCCAATGTGCAGTCAATTTCTCTCGGTTCTATCGCGCTCTCTCGGTTCTATCGCGCCGCTTAGGTTTCTAAACCCTTGTCTCTCATCTCTCTCTCACGCCGCTTAGGTTTCTCGACTGCTCCTTCCAGCAATGGCGACGAGGATGTTCTCTCCTTGCGAGAAGGCCAAGGTCGAGGGGCTCTCCTTCCAGCAAGAAGGCCAAGGTCGCGGGGTTCTCTCCTCACGATCTATCACCACCACCGCCAGATCGGTACGTGTTCCTTTCTTCACTCAGCTCGTCCCGTCGGCACCGCTCCATGGACGGAGCCTCCCTCAACTCGCGCCTTTCTTCTGCTCTCTATCTAGGTCCGACCATTTGTCATTTTCTGAACTCCAAAAAATATATTGTGTGGCATTTTGATTTGTTTCTTTCACGAGTTCCCAAATGATTCAAAATAATATGCAGTCAATTATATGATTCTCAACCCAACAAGGTATGATGGAGCAGTACCATGTTATGTACAATGTTCTTGTATAATTTTTCTTTTTTTTCAAAAAGGTTGCTTGGGAAACATTCTTGAATATCGATCCTGATGAAGAGGTATCAATTTCATATGTCTAAAGCATGATTAATTATAATATTATATATTCATGTAGCTTGAACTAAGCACTCATGGTGCTTTTTGGGCCTATAGCTCAAGGTAAGTAAAATTTGATCATGCATCAGATGCATTTCTGATACCTTCTTTGCATCAACAATCTCAGCAGTGTACAACATTATTTTGATTTCGAAATAAGTGAAAAATAGTTCTACTTCATAAAAGAAACCAACCCCACTTTACAGATTTTTTGAAAGAGTTGCAAATCCTGCATCAACCAGAAAAATTTGTATCTTGAATGGCTAGAACCCCATCACTACTGTAAACACAAGCACTCTTCTGCTGTATAGATAGTTTCAGATAACAACACAATAAATCATCCTTAGGTTAATAGCTTTCAATTGTTATATGATTCTCAACCCACAAGGTATGATGGAGCAGTGCCACGTTATGTACAATGTTCTTGTATAATTTTTCTTTTTTCTGAAGGTTGCTTGGGAAACATTCTTGAATATTAATTATTTCCTAATTTTGACATAATTTCTACAAATTGGCAGTTTAATATGGGCACAGAAATACTTTGAGCCGGTTGCAGGAGGCCTACTTGTGGATGCGAGTTGCGGCAGTGGCCTGTCTCCCGTAAATTCGTGAAATCAGGATCTTATTCTGCGGTTATTGCTCAAGATTTCTCTGATAACATGCTTCGGTAGTGCTATGAATTGTAAGCAAGACGAGAGTCTGTTAAACACGTAAGCACTTCTTAATCTTGAGAATAGACGACATACACAATTTTTAATGCATTGTGTTGTTATCTTATATTTTTGCTAATTATGCCAATGTTTACATTATCTGAAACTTGTTCTCTCAAATGGTTCTGTGTAGCTTATTATAGGGATTCTTCCAATGATTTTATACTAGAGTTAACGATTGTGGCTTTAACCGCTTTCCCTACTTTAGGGACCACAGTCCGATGCCATTTTCAATTGATATTGGTAGAGTATATTACAATCAAAGTATCAGTTAAGATACTGTTAAGCTTTACTGCAATGAAATACTTGAATTCACCATCAAGTGTCAACGTAATGAACGTCTCCAATATTCTTAGAAATAGTTCTCTCTCATTAATATATGATTTCCTTTTAAACTGTGATAATACACAAAAAAATAAAAAAAATGTAAATATGAACAAAGATACCTTGTTCAGTCTGGCCAATACATACCAGTAAAATGATGCATTTCTTTGTAGTTTTTTCTTTCACTTCTCAGCAACATTTGTTTTCTTTCAAACTGCTTGGACAACATCTTAGAGGAAAACAATTTTTTTCCAAATGGCATTTCTTTTATGTAAGCAACGCATTCAGAAGGAAGTTAATATCAAGCATTTTTTTAAAAAGAAGAAAAAAGTTATAATCATTTCATTTTTGTTTTGCAAATATTATATTATTTCCTTTACATAGTATTTTGACTCCTCAGAAGCTCTTGTTTTTTTAATTTTCTTTGAAGGGATTTTTTCATCCTTGACATCAGTTTTATGTTTTTTCCTTGGGAGCAAATAGTTGTGTGACTATGATTTTAATTAGTGAATATGCTTTTCTTTTCTTTTCTTTTTCTTATGTGAATTTGTCATACTTGTAATCTGGTTTAGTTTAATCAAAGAGCAAATTGAGTTTTCACAGGAACATTAATGTCTTAATCAATTTTGTCAAGTCCTCATGTTATTTTTTTATTCAAATACTAATTAACGTTCTTTTTGAAATAAAAGATGTCTGCATGTGCACGTCACAAATTTCTATTTGTAATTTAGATCATTGCTATCTTATATGCCCTTACATGTTTTTTAGCCGAACTGATTTTGATGCAGATCATTAGTGTGACAATCTCTATCGTGATAAGGTGTAACCGTGTAAGTACAATCGCTTCATATATTTTTCTTGAAGAGATTTTTATTAAACAAGCAGTATCTATTTTACATATAGGTCAAAGAGGTGATAGTCTCCTACTTCGTGCTGTTGAAGCATGGACGGGCAAAAATTTCAGTAATTTTTCACTTGTGCTTAATCAGATTTGTAGAAATTTGTTTTGATCTGGTAAAGTCCATCTTGTACTAGTAAAAATCGAGAAAGCAGAGGTGTTTTGACACATTTAGAAAATATTTATGAGAGTAGTGGTGCACCCATATGTTATAGGTGTATGTCTCATGTTTTGGTCAAGATGATAGATCTCCGGTCAAGGTGGTATAACAAATGATATGTTTGGTATTAATTATCTATAGAAGAAAAAAACAATAATAGCAATTTGATTTTATTACAAAAGGAAAAAAATTATTGTAATGCGTCTTTTATTTTTGCAGCCTGGAGAATACATATGGCAAACTTACAAAGAAATATATGAAACTGTGATCAAGCTTGGTATGATTTATCCTTGTATGATTCTCTCAGGGGGGGCATTGTGGTGCCACGAAAGCGGATGGAGCTAATTGTATGATTTCTCCTTGTATGAAACAGTGATTGTCCCGAGTGGATAATGAGAATACATATGGCAAACTCATGATCCACTATGGAGCTAATTGTCCCGAGTGGATCATGAGTTTGGCGCCACGAAAGCGGATGGTGACGTGGTTGTCGCTTCCTGTAGTCATGTGCTGACTTTGAACTTGTTTAGTTTCATGTACCCTCAACAGATTTGCTTAGGAACAATCTCGATGGATAGAGGAGGTGACCCTCTCTCTAACAAGCCCTTACGCTTGTTGCGCATCACAACAGTTTAACCCGAGGAAACACACTGATTTAGCTACTTGATACACAATTCTTGAAACTTGGCCAATTTTCAGAAGATAAGCACTAATATTTTCTGGTTGCTAACTTTGAATCTGATTATTTTCTTTTTATTTAAGCAAATTTGATCGAATTTGGTCTCATTGGATAGAGGAAGTGATGTTCTCTCTAACGAGCTCTTACGCATGTTGTGCGTACAACAGTATATCCCACAGAACGCACATATTTAGCTACTTGATAACACAATCTTGAGTACTTAGCCAATTTTCAGAAAGTAAGCACTAATTTTTCTGGTTGCTAATTTTGAATCTGATTATTTTCGCTTTCTTTAAGCGGATTTACTCCAATTTGGTCTCGTTGGATAGAAGAGGTGATGCTCTCTTACGCCAATTGTGTGTCTTAACGATTTGGCCTAGAGATACATCAGATTTTGATAGTCATACTTTGTTTCTTTGTCTCACAATTAAGAAAATAAAAAAGTTAAAATAAAATTTTACCCAATCATATAAAATATTGAATCCATAGTTCACTTAAACACTAAAATGTTTCTAACATGCTCGTGCTCAGCAACAACATATTATGTTATGGAAAATAAAATTTGCTAATGTATGAAATATTTTTTCCAAAACAAAAGAATAGAAAAAATAAATGTTTTGAATGAATGAAATCAAAAGAATAATTTAAATTGCGTGATGATAAACTCCAAATATTTATTTTTAATACAATTAATTGATAAAATTGAATATGCATCGAATAATTTATAAAAATATAATACACGCAAAAATAGTATTTGATCAACACACAATTTAAATAACTTTTTTTCATTCATAATGTCTCCCGTTGCTTGGCATGGGTACGATTACTAGTTATACATAATTTGAGTTATTATATATGCATGTTATTTTTTGTACTAAAATAGTTATGAATGTTATTTGATTTATTATACATAATTTGAGTTATTATGCATGTTAATAAAATAATATTACATAATAACTCAAATAATATGTATAATAATTCAAATAATATCCATAATAACATCTATATCGATTGTGATATCAACATAATATTTTCCATATTTTAATTCTATTGTCCGATTGGAAACAGGCTGCGGAGCATCCGAACTATTCCAAATTAAATTAATTTCTGGTAAAGAGAGATGCCTCTTCAAACTTATAAACGGTCAAAGTTTTAGAACATAATAATATTATTTCAAAATAACAAATATTATAACAAGTTATAAGCAAGAGGAATATATTTGTAGAAGCTCCTTTATAATTCTCATATGTTTCATTGAATAAAATGGTTGCCTCTTCAAACTTATAAACGGTCAAAGTTTTATAAAATAATATTATTTCAAAATAAACAAATATTATAACAAATTATAAGCAAGAGGAATATATTTGTAGAAGCTCCTTTATAAATATCGTATGTTTCATTGAGTAAAATGGTTTTGGTTAATATAGAAGTCGTATAATTTTAGTCGTTTTCTTAATCTTTACAATACTTAAATGCAATTTTATATTTTGGAGGCTAAAAGAGTAAAGTTTATGTTGATGAGACTGCCTAACATATCAATTTTTTTTAATACTTTAATATAAAAATATCTAGAGGTCTACCTCCTCAACGTAGTGAGTCTCCTTAAACATATGTAGAGGTGTGACGAAGGGTCGGGTCGGGTCGGGCACGAGTCGACCCGCACGGGTTCAAGGGTCCGACGGGTCACGGGTCCCCGGGTCTCAAGGGTCTCACGGGTCGGGTTTGCACGGGTCCAAAGTCCGAAAGGGCAATCCGACCCGTGATAGACCCCCACGGGTCTCACGGGCATGGGTCGAGTCGGGTCGGGGCAAGGGTCGGGTCGGGCACGGGTCACGGGTTTGTGGGGGGCGGGTCCGACCCGGCGGGATTTTCAATTTTTTTTTTTTGAATTTTAAAGTTTGTAAATGGTAAATGCCTCTAAAAAATCCGGAAAAATCTCAAAAAAATTAAAAAAAATGAATGAAAATTCAGAAAAAAATTTGTAATATTTTAAAAAATATATTTTATAATTATATCATTTTTATTTATTATGTTTCTTAAAATAAAAAAATATTCATATAATGTTCAAAAAACTCTAAATTCTCAATAAATTCGAAAAAATATTAAAAAAAATAAAAAAATGCACAAAAATTCAGAAAAAAATTTGTAATATTTTGAAAAATATATTTTATAATTATATCATTTTTATTTATGATATTTCTTAAAATAAAAAATATTCATATAATGTTCAAAAAAACTCTAAATTCGAAAAAATGTTAAAAAAATAAAAAAATGCACAAAAATTCAGAAAAAAATTTGTAATATTTTGAAAAATATATTTTATAATTATATCATTTTTATTTATGATCTTTCTTAAAATAAAAAATATTCATATAATGTTAAAAAAAACCTCTAAATTCTCAATAAATTCGAAAAAATGTTAAAAAAATAAAAAAAAATGCACAAAAATTCAGAAAAAATTTGTAATATTTTGAAAAATATATTTTATAATTATATCATTTTTAAAAGTTACCCTCCTCCTTTATTCCGGGCTTGGGACCGGCTATGTGAATAAGACAACATAGGCGGAGTTCTAACTTTTTTTTTTGTTAGTATCATTGGAAAAAAATGTTGTAAAAAAGAAAAATATAATTACAATTACAATTAAAAACTTACTACATTGCACGCATGAATTCATTGTTCAGATACCACAATTCGTCGTCGTCAATGCACAATGGATCATCAGAATCGTCGCCGGCGACAGGACTTCTTGGCATAGTACTACTTTCTTGAGTTTCGACTTCTTGAAAATTAGGATCATGTTGATTACGCTCTTCGGCATCAATCCAATCTTTCAAGCACACAAGTTGCTCGAACCGTGTTGTACCCAATTTGGTGCGTTTGTCGGTCAAAATTCTACCAGCGGAACTGAAACATGACTCGGATGGTACAGTTGACACGGGCACTGCATAAACGTCGCGAGCCATCGCTGCCAAAACTGGATATGCGCCAGAATGTCGCTTCCACCAATCTAGGATGTCGATGTCATCGTCTTCAAAACTTCCCAAACAGTAACTCAACAGTTCGTTAGTGTTTAGCTGTTTAGCATTTGAGGTTCATCCTCCCTTAGCTCGCTAAGCAAGCCTAAAGAACTGGTCCTTCTATTTGTGATTAAAAAAAGTTATTGAGTGTTAAAAAATTACTAAATAAATTGAGTCTTCAAATATTACTAAATATATTGCATTCATACCTTTGTGGTTGAGTTGGCGCAGAAGCCATCCTTGAGACATGTCGAGCATTGTAAATGTCGAACATCTCGTCGAATAAAGTAGTCACTTCGGCTTCCACCGTATGATATGGTAACTTCAGATTCTGGTTGTACTTCTGAATCAATCTTGTTGTGTACTTCTTTTTGAAGGCCGGATGCAGACAGTTCGCTATAATAGCGATAGGAGGTACTTCTTCCCAATACTTGAGAAACTTCTCTCTCATTGCCTCAACGATTGGAGTCAAATTATGGTCTAGCCCTTCTATATCTTCAAGCTGACGATAGACCTTAGAGAATTGGAAGAAAAAAAATATAAGAGAATAAGAGATGGATAAAGAAAGAGGATGATTGTTTCAAACATAAATATAGATTACGTACCTTGGTGATGCAATATAGATGGTGAAGTAACTCGTGTGCAGATGGTGTATACGAGCATGAAAGTTTGACGGTTGCTTTGAAAAAAACTTGTAGAAAGTTTGTCAATTTCTCCAATTGGTTCCATTCTCCCTCGTTCATCATCAGTTGTATCCCCTCGGTTGAGTTCCGCAACATTTCATTTATTGCGTTCTTGTATGGTAAACAATGATGGAACAATCTATACGTGGAGTTCCAACGGGTATCGACATCCCATGGAACTATCAAATTACTCAAGCCCAAGCGTGAACACAATGCATGAAAATTTTGTTTTCTAACATTATTTGAAAAAATGTGATGAAGACCATCTTTGAATTTAAAAATTAAATTTTTAATACCTTCAATTTTAATACCTGCTTTAACGGTGAGATTTAAAATATGACATGCACATTTTTGATGAAATAATTTCCCATTCATTATGGGATTTAATGCACTTAAAAAATAATCAATAGATTTCATATTGTTGCTAGCATTGTCAAAAGAAATTGAAAAAATCTTGTTTTCTAAATCTCTTTTTAAATTAAATTCATGCAAAACATTAATTATGGCTTGGTAAATAACGTGTGCATTGTGCGGAAAATCAAGATTACGGAAACATAAAACTCGTTTCTGTAAAATCCAATTGTCATCAATATAATGTGCAGTAATACAAAAATATCCTAAACCACCCTTACCTGCGGACCAACAGTCAGATGTGATGGATACATTATAGTTTGCATAACAAAAAATGGCTAACAATTCATTTTTCCGTTCTAAATATTGTTTCTTGACTTCGGCCACTATTTTGCGGTGGTGAAATGGCTTGTACATTACTTGACTAGCGCCTTTTATTATTAATCTAGCAAAACTAGAACAACAACCCATACTAATTGGTTTTTCTTTATGGGCAATATACCTAGCAACTTCACTTAACATGCGCTTTTCATCATACTTGGCCAAGGTCCTCGTACCATCAGGGTTAATAGTACTTTGGACTAACCGTTGGTCGGGTTGTTCTTGTGGTTCGTTGCCATTTTCTTCATGTCTTTCAACATGTTTTTTAAAATTTTCCATACCGCTAGACTTCTTGTAATAGAAAAAACCTTTACAATTTTTTACCTTGTACCTCAAAGTCAAAACAGTTCCGTCAGCATCATGAGTTGTTTCATAGAAACGCCACCATGGTGCATCATATTTAGGCGCGGTCGTTTTTCTCTTTTTTTTTGCCTCGGATCCACTTCTACTTCTTGGATTTCTGGCGATGGATTTGATGATGGCTGCGACGATGGAGGAATACTTTCGTCGACAGATGATGGTGGAGGGACAATTTCAGCTTGAGTTTGAATCGTTGGTGGAGGGTCTTGAGTCGGTGGAACATTAACATCTTGTGCTAAATAAGGGTGTTGAGGATATAATGGGAGGTTTGCATGTCGTGGAGGTGGATAAAATTGTGGTTGTGGTTGATAAAATTGTGGATGTGTTTGGGGGTTTATGTTTGCATATTGTGTTGGGGGATGGGGATTATCCTCACCGAATAGCTCAACACTCATCCTTCGTATTGTTTCTTCAACCGAAATGCTAGGATTTGGTTCTTGAGATGCCATATCTAAAATTGAAAAAAAAGAAATAATAT
Source organism: Eleocharis quinqueflora (assembly GCA_964058865.1). Lineage (NCBI taxonomy): Eukaryota > Viridiplantae > Streptophyta > Magnoliopsida > Poales > Cyperaceae > Eleocharis > Eleocharis quinqueflora. The sequence continues at coordinate 63,345 of CAXKVX010001060.1, forward strand.
TGTAAAATGTGAGTTAGAAATAATAAAAAAGCGCGAATTAAATGTGAATTAAAAATAGAAGAATAAAAATTGTATTGTCAAATTTTGTTCAAATAATACTCAAATAATATTGTCAAATTTTGTTCACATAATACTAAAAAATATGTCGAATTTTTTTTTATAAATTAATAAATTAATTTACAATTGAAAATAAAAAAATGTAACTTAGAAGTTATTAAAGAATAAAAATGTGAATTACAAATTGTATGTTAATTAAAATGTGAGTTAGAAATAATAAAATTTGATAAGAATCAAAATTGTTACGTAAAAAAATATAAATTCGAGAATTAAATGTAAATTGTAACTTAAAATCTTAAACGTACCTTTGCACGGATGGTGGATGATGAGAGAATAAATATAAATTAACAATTTAAATATTTAAACCTAATTAATATATCTAAAAGTATTATTATAAACTTAGAAGTTATAACTTATATATTAAAATTATGAAAGTAAATTGAGAATTGAGTAGTGATTATTGAGAATTTGAAAGAGAGAATGAGAGATAGATGTGTGAAATAAGTGAGAGTGGAGGGTGTTATTTATAGAGAGGTATGGTGAATTTGAAATTTGAAATTTGAAATTTGAAATTTTTTGAATTTTCTGAGAATATTTTTGAATTTTTTTGAATTTAGAAGTGACATAAAGCATTTCTATCATTTCAATCATTTCAAGGGTCCGGGGGTCGAGTCCAGGGGGTCGGGTCCGGGGGTCGGGTTCAAGGGTCCAAGGGTCGGGCACGGGTCGGGTCAAAGGTCAGGCACGGGTTGGGTCAAGGGTCCGGCGGGTCAGGTCTAGCACGGGTCCAACGGTCAAGAGGGCGTCCTGTCCCACCCAAAACCCGTGGGTCCATTTTTCACGGGTCGGGCACGGGTCTACCACGGGCACGGGTCGGGTCACGGGCGGGTCCGCCCCCGGGGACCTTATCACACCTCTAAACATATCTGTAGTTCCTAACAATTATTATTTTGTTAGGTACCTTAATTTCACATAACAATAAAAATTTTCATTTGTGACCCTGTATTTCAAATACAAAGTGTTTTTTTTTTGTGAAGAACCAGCTCTTGATCTAATGGTTAAAAGCAATGCTCTCTTAAAAAGAGGTTACAAATTCGAAATTTAGTTCTAAAAAACTTTAGATCAAAATCTGAAGAAAAAACCACTTCTTCTAAAAAAAAACTAAGATTTTTTTGTGTAAAGACTTACTCAAGTTTATTTTAATACTTTTTTGTAATAATAATAATAATTATTATAAAAATAAATAAATAAATAAATAACACAATAAAAATGATAATATATATAGAGTTAGACTACATCAGTGTAGTTTCCATCCATCCGATAAAATAGTAAAAAAAGTTCTAAAAATAATTTTTTTGATTTCTAAGTAGATTTTAGTATAAATAATGTTTTCAACAATTCGGATCGTTTTTTTACATTTTGAAATTCGAAAATATATAGTTTTACAAGCACTAAAGTTCGATGCTTGTGCGAGCACCATCATTTTACTCATTTTTTATTCTATGCCATTCAAATCTACTATTTGTATCATTTGTTAATTTAATGAATTTTATTGGTATGAACCCTCTTTTTGCTTCTCAAACAATTTTCAGTCATCATTAATTCTATTGTTTTGCTATTTTCAATAATTATAAAAAAAAAACTCCTACAAGAAGAGTTCATTTTTCTAGAGCTCAAATGCTCAATCCATAGTTCTAAACTATTAACGAATCTTTCGAGCTCAATTTTTACAAAATCAAACTGGATCGAGCCTTCCTATGAAGGATGCGATAATTCTGTGTTGAGTTGCGATCGCACGCGTATATCCCTACTAGTTGGGAAATCGTATTATGTGCTAATATTTTTCTTTCTTAACATTATACGGATCATTGATCTCAATCGTTCGATTAAATATCAACGCTCGATTTGATAATACTAAAAATTTGGTGGTTGAACTTTGATATTTGTAAACCTAAAACCCTTTCTCCCTTCTCTGTGTAACCCATCATTGCCGCTGAAAATCTCAGAAAGGCATGGGAAACCACAAGCTATTCAAGCAAGAAGAGGAAAAAGAGGAGAGCGAATCGATCTCTTCAGAGAACGATGAAGATTCAGAATCAGAATCAGAATCGGCATCTGACGAGGAGTTGGAGATAGAGAGAGAGCTTGCGGATGTACCTTTTGAGGAGCTTCAGAGAGCCCGAGCCGATGGGTCCCACTTGTCAGTTTCTGTCAAACATAAGAAATTGGCAACGGAGAAGAAACCCAGCCGAGCTAACAAAAACAGGTCCCACTTGTCACCTCTGTCGTTTTCTTTTATGTGATTGCCTGATTGGTAGTGATGCTTGTTGCCAATTTGAATTTGTTGCTTTGATACATAATATAATATAGGCCAATGGAGGTGAGCAGTAAGATTCGGCCTAAGAAATTCAGGGAAGTTGTTCAGGTGCCCAAAAAGGTTAGTGCTAGCCTCTTGAACATGTTTGGCAATTGGTATGGTACCGGTCACAGTCTTAACTGCTAATGACCTCCGCATGTATTTGAAACCAGAAACAGTAAGGAAATTTCGAGAAGCCGTAGGATGAGAATTTACATGTGTATATAATACCATGCATACTGTAGATAACATAAGAAGGATGTACGGACTACTGACCACTCCTGCTTTCCCCATTGTTCATCTCTGGATAATGATAAAAGAGGCATAGTTTGAATTACTTTTTTAGCAAACTGAATTTGTTTGGGGGTGAGGATATAGTTGGCCTGTTGCTGGTTTTTTAATGTCATATGCTGTATTTTGTGACTTTATTGGGTCACTAAAAAACTTCCTGTCACAAATATTAACCCAGAAAATAAAGGTTCAATCATTGCACTCATACTGCTACTGATACCATGCCCGATCACTGGAAATCGGATATGTGGTACAGCAGTTCCTAATTTGTTCATCTCAGATTTATTATGAAGCAAGAACTCTTTTTATAAGCTACTTGTTGAACATTATACTTCAACTCTCTTTTGGTAGGTTGTGCGAGATCCTCGATTTGAGTCTCTGTGTGGAACTCTTGATACAGAGGGGTAAGTTGTTAAAAAATTTACAAAGTAATGTGATATCAGTTTATGAATGCATGAAGAGATTTATTTTTCTATCTATAGTTTTTGTCTTAGGAGTTGTTTGTCAACTAAAAGGAACAGGTTTAGAATAATAATAGAAGTTTAATCAACAAAGAATGGTGGCAGAAGAATGTTCTTCTCTCTTATTAGATTGTTGTTTGGCAACTCAGTTAAAAACATGAAATAGTGGCTCAATCTGTGCAAAATGATATATTGTTTTGATAATTTTTATGATTGTTCTGCCTTCTTTGTTAATTTTCTTTTTATTTTTTATAATTGTTTGCAGGTTCAGGAAAAGATACAATTTTTTGTATGAGGCCCAACTTCCTGCTGAAAGACAGGTTCTAAATCTAACTCTTGTTTGGACTAGTCCTTAATATTCTCCATAACTGATTCTGGATGTTTCTGAGTTTACTTCAATTTATAAATGCGATGTTTTTACTAATACTTAATTAATCTTGTAACTATTGTAGAGACTTCAAAAGCTGATTGCCAAATCCAAGAATCCTGAGGTCATTTCTGAAATGAAGAGCCACATCTCTTGGATTGTGAGTTTATGCTTAAGACTTCTTTTTTGCGTACCTAGTTGCTTTTTCCCTTTTTTTATCGTCTGCTAAAAATAATCTTGGTGTGTTAGGACAAACAATTGAAGTCAGACCACCGCAAAATAACTGAGTCCAAAATTTTGTCCGAGCACATAAGAAAGGAAAAAGAAGCTGCTAAGCTTGGGAAAAAGCCATATTATCTCAAAAAATGTACTCTCTCTCTCTCTCAGTCTCTATGTATGTGCGTGAGTGTGTGTAATAGAAAGTTGGAAAATCCTAATTCAACTGAACTAAACCTATCTTGAATCATAATTCTTACCTTGCGCTCAACCTTGTAATTTGTTAGTTTGATATCTGAACCAGAACTGAGCAGAAAAAATAATCCAATTTGTGAATTTGGCTTCTAGGTAATATTGCCGGGGATCCATTAAGGAAAACCTTAATCCAAACCTGTATCCACTAAGCTGGTGAGTGTGGTTTGTTGGATTAAATCTTGTGGTGGTGTTTATGGTTTTAGGTCAAACCATCAGAGTTCTGTTCTTGGATTGTTCATGACGAGAACTTTTGCAGTTCGTTCATTTTTTAGTCTCTTTTCTAACTACTTGTGTATCCTAGTTGACTAGTCGGGGAGGGGTTGGTCGGTTTCAGGATTCTGACATTAGTAGGTTGTTATCTTGAACAGAATGTAGTTTGGAGTTGTGATCTATTGATTCTGAAGTTGCGTCAGTTATCTTTCCAAGTAGGTGGGCTGGATTGTTGGTTGCTCAATATCTCATTGGGTCTTTATTCTGAAACCAATAAGATCCACATGTGATATTAATATTTGTACATATGTTCGTAATAGTTTATTATAAAAGTAAAACAATGTATTTTCAGGTTCAATTTACTATGTTTTAAAGATACCTACTGCATTATCATAATTGCTTGGTTTATTTAAACCAGATTTTTATGTTTTACTTCTTGGGTACATAGTTTATGTGGCTTATGCATGCATATAATAATTACAGTACCTTGATAACAAGATCCAAATTGATCCGGCAAGTTCAAGGAAATAGGTACTGTTGCATTTGGTTCTAGTTACTTCAGTTGAATTAGGGTCCATTGCCTACGAGTGTTAGTGTTAATGTCTGTGTAAATTTAGGTTTAGGTTTTGTTGGGTTTGAATTCTGATTTTCTGACAATCCCTGGTCTTACTCAACTGAACTCTGATGACCGTTGCAAAATTGACACTAACCTGATTCAGTACGATTATGCTGCAACATGAAATTGACCTTGAACTTGTATTAGCCATCCCATCTGGCTCACTCGCAGCCCAATATCTTATATACTTGTTTAAAGTGTGAAGTTATAACTTTTTTCTTCCTTGATCAGCTGAAATCCATAGTAGAAAGATGGTACAAAAGTATAATGAGTTGAAGGTACATACACAATTGCTCCTTTTCTTCATTCACTTTTTCCTAGAAGTTCATTTAGTTCCTTATGTACAAACAGTGCTGATCTCTAATTCCATTAATTTTGTGAAAACAGGAGGCTGGTAAGCTTGATGCCTTCATTGAGAAAAAGCGGAGAAGGAACACATCCAAGGATCACAGGTACATGCCATATAGGCGATCTGGAGAAAGCAGTGGAACAAAATAGTGCGGATTAATTTATTTGTAGTTTATGTACTATTCAGTTTTTAATGTCATTTATCATACTTTTGCCACTGACTAACAAGTAACAATGTAATGAACATGTAGATCATTTCTTGAGGGTAGACTTTTAGTCAATGAAGGGATGGACTGTTAATTATCATATTTGATATTGTTTTTGTTTGAAGAATATAGTATGATTCTGTTGATATGTGTATTAGAGCTACATTTTTTTAAAAAAAAAAAACCAAGTGGCTTGGTGTGTCAACAAAGGATTGTTAAATTAAAATGTTAAGTTTGTTTCATCACATAATTGTTTCATATCAAGGACCAGTATTATGCGCTCATGCATCGATCATACGGCTCACGCAGGCTCGCAGTAGACAACATTAACAAACACAAAATTGACAGTAACACGGTCCGAATCAACATTGGAAGAGTGGTAGACAATCTTCACAACCCTTTCATATTTGTGCTCTGCAAGACCAACCATATGCAACTACTAATGAGTTATGATACATAAGCTCTCCTCCCTTTGCTGCTATGCCGCCAGTCATCTGATGTCCCGTCATTACCATTATATGCACTTTTGATACAACGTCTGGTTGTAACTAAATCTGAACTTAGGATTTTGGAAGTTCATACTTCCGTTAGTATCATAACTAAAGATGAAGACTGAGTCCGTGAAGATTTTCTCAGGATGAAAGTTGCGAGATCGTCGTCCTTCATGCTTGAGTAGAACAAAAGCATGCATGACACCTCTCCAAGTATTATCCGTTTAGGGTTAACTGACCACTAATAGTTCTATGCTATAGAACAAATTAGTGTCTTTCTTAATCAAGATTTCAACTCTTCAAAATTAATTTTTAATTTTAATGAAGTTTTTCTCTTATACATGAAAGAGATTCAAATGGAGAAGAACAAACGAGAGAGAGAGGTGAGGCCGGTCCCAAGAGTGTTCCCTTTTTTTAACTTATTCAAACATCTTCTCATTATAACACAATAGCAACAAATATCTATAATCTAAAATAATCATATATTTAATTCTTTTCATGTACTACATTAGAAAATATATACAAACTTTACGCATCCTTGAATAAGTACTTCAATTTAGACAGCATGTGATTGTAGTCCTCATAATATATACATGTTACTTCAATAATTAATTGTACATGATCTTACCAAAATAAGGAGAATAAAATACTTGACATGTCTATATGGCTTGTTACAGTAGAAATACTAAAACTAACCTAGGAGCAACTTATTCGCTAAACCTTGACTAAGGGCCAAAAACCTCTTCGTTGCATACCGGGCATACCTGTTTCTCATTACATATATATAAAGACATAAATAAATAATTAAAATGAAAAATGAAAAAGAAATCGGATTAAAATAATGCAAAGAAATTATGAAACAAAATGTACTTTGTTGAGCTGTAGCCATTGGGTGATACAATCATCATGGTAGCGATGCTGGCATGGCAAGCTAATCAACTTCTGTCCATTTCTGTAATATGTTTTGCATACTATACATCTGCATATGACAAAAAAATTCACTTAGCAAACTTTCACGAATCAATAATATACACTTGAGTAAGAGAAAAACTTGTGGCAATAGCTTAGACTTACCACAGCAGAGTATATATTTGTGATAGTAACCTTGTGATAGCGACAACCATAAACAATTAGAATTAGGGGTAACAATGCCTTCAATTTTATGGGTAATAGTCGTTTTCTTAATTGTTGATTGAAACAAAAGCATAAAGGCGCGCATTCCATTTTACAGGGAGATCTTGCAGAACACATGTTAACTTATTTTTTTCCCTAAAATGACTTTAATTAGTTCCACCTATAAAAATCAGCATGTAAGAGCTAGCTAGTATGTACCCCTGTTAAACTCATTATAATAACTGTACAATAAAAACAACAACGCCTTTTGTCCCAAACAAGTTTGGGTTGGCTAGGAATGAAGTCCATATAGACTTTCATTTTCATAAAATTGATTGAATTTTTACGTTAGCTTGTCAAACCTATCACTACCCTTCTCATTTTCGGACTTAACACGGACTATGTAATACATAGGCAGAGTTGAAAGATAATAAGTAATGAAATTATATCATTGTATGTATAAAGTGAAAAGAGAAACTTACTCCTCAGTTGTGTTTGTAGAGAAGAAACCAATTCTGTATTTTGAGGTCGGTAAATAGGAGATGAGCTCATCAGACAATCCTTTATTTTCTGTGCCAATTTGTTCTCCTAATGATTGCAATTCCTATACATTAAGAAACAACAGAAAGCTTAATTTCATATATATGCAGTGTACAATTTTCGTACAAAATGCTTTTCTGAAATTAAACAAGTCACCTCATAAGTCATATTGTCTGGATTGATATTATCCTGATGCTGTAGGACCTAGATGCAGAAAGCTATACATAAGCCCAGTGAATGAAGAGATAAATCTGAGCAACGAAAAGTGCATAGCGAACAGCTGGAACTGTTCCATTGTCAATATGTACTTAAATTTGTTTATGTAATATTATAGAGACTAAAATTGAGATCTTTTATCAGTAACAATTAGGACAGACCAGCATGTACCAGTACCACCTAGTTATGGGGCATTGTAAGAACTTTTAATTAATGTAATCCAATGAAATCAAATTAAAGAAAAGCAAAAGATACATTGTCTAGAAATATACTAAATCTCTTACCTCTCGAGGCACATTTTCGTAGTTTAATCCAACATCTGACAAGGGTTCCTCTAGCGGAACTGGTACGGATACAGGGTTTTCTTCAATAACTTGCGGCGGTGGCTCCATGGAGATTATGTCTAAAACCAATGAATAACATCAATTAATGACAACTCCCAACTACAATTAGCTAAACATAATGCAAAGATGTAGATCTTGCGGAATCAAATTTGTACCATGAAATTCATTGTCAGGAGTACCGATAAGTATGTTTTCATATGCTTGGAGCTGTCTGGCCAAATGTTCATCAGCTGTTATATGCACGGCATGAATATTTTCTTGTGAAGACCTGACAACAGCTACATCACTGCCCAAAGCCTCTCTTCCAACTTCCTCTGAAATCCCCAACATCTGTAATTATTTTCCAAAATCAAATATCAAACCAAGAATTATCACTTCTAGCTCTGATGCTTTCAGTATGGTTTAAACCAAAACCAAGGATAAAGCTTTTCTGTAGATTACATAACCTAATAAGAAAATATAGAGGATGAACATACACTTGTGTGTGCGCTTGACTGTACCGTGTGTTCTCTCTAGAATGTGTGTGTGTATGTGATATAAGGAGCATAAAGCAAAATATATGAGTATGGTAAATTGGTAATGAAGTAAGTTGGTAAGCATAAGTCCAAATCCAGCACACAGCGATGGGTACAAGCCAACTGCCATATATTATTCTAGTTTCAACTGCAGGCGCATTTGCATTGATTAGTGCTACTTTTCTCCATTTCAAAAATCACAGGGTACTTTGATGCTTTGATCCTTCTACTTTCCTTTGGAAAATAATTTATCAGTAGAACAATGAGTTGGATAAAAAGGATTAATTATTAGCACGATAGTGTCAAAGTTAGGAATTTTACATGGGTGCTTAACAGTGTAATAATATATCTTAGAACATAATTAATGCCTGTTCAAATGATGAAGAGAGACTTTCTTAATTTTATTTCTCACAAATTCTCTGTTATCTCATACATTGACAAATGATATTGGAAATTACGATGCCAGTTCATTATTCGAATTAGTTAGAACAGAACCTGCTATCGGATACAAATTCAAGAAATTTGGTCCAAATTGAACTTCAAAATAATGATTAAATCAATAATTCTAAACGACATGTTGTCATTATATTTTATAATTTTATTTTTAGTTTAGCTGTGACTCGATCGCGACATGTCTAGAAATTCATTTTATCAACTATTTTACAAAAAAATAATTGATTCATTGGTTCAGAATTATTTTTTTTACAAAATTCTTTGGTTACGATTGAGCCCTCATTAAAGCAAATTATTATGAAACCCGAAGATCTCATCTGCATTATGACAGTAATGAAGAAACTGGAGAGTGTACACAGTGAACCTTCTGATTGGGTGGTGGTTATAGGAAATGCACAGCAAATAATTCTTGCGGGTTTTAGTCAAATATTTGGTAGTACAAATTGAAGAAGTTACTGAAACTTTATGCACCTTTCATCGATTTCGTAAACAAAGCTACGGTTTTGCAAGTAAGAAAGTTGCGTCCATTGGATAGTTTTTTGTTGAACAAAATTTGTACTCTCAGGAACATGATATGGACTCTTATCTACTTCGCTACCTTTTGACATCACAAGAAATAGTATTCAACTATTAATGAATGGGGAAGATGTAGATCTGACACAACTCAATTCAATTCAAGAAACTCGTTCGATCAGGCTTGATCTTAACTTGACCCGACACAATATTTTGAAAAAGTCAAACTACTCGAACCCGATTCAATCCGATCGGAGATGATTCGTAACCCCAGACGAAACAACACATGAGTGACCTGAGCCCGACCCGAGACGACCCGTAATCCGAGATGGCGCGACACATAAGGATCCTAGCCCGACTCGACCCGACACGAGACGACTCGTAACCCGAAATGGAGCGACCACATGATGACTCGAACTCGAACTCGAACCCGACCCGACCCGACTCGACTTGACTTGATGCAATTCAATAACGCGACCCGAAATTGATCTAATCATATCTTACCCACATTATAATCTAATTTTACCAACAAATTAACATGAGAGAAATTCAAGATTTACTAATACAATTCAATAACGCGACCCGATCTTTTCCGATTGAACTTAAAACTCAAAATAATACTTTAAGGCCCCGTTCGCTTTCTCCCCACTCGCACAGTGGTGAGTGGGGAGAAAGCGAACATGCCCTAAAGTTGTCGGTGCAATCCGACCTGAACTCGGTCTTGCCCGACCCGATCCAAGATCCGAAAGTTGTCGATGCAGCCCGACATGAAACTCGACCCAACCCGTTCTCGCCTGACCCGATCCAAGACCCGAAAGTTGTCGATGCAGCCCGACCTGAAACCCGACCCGTTCTCGCCCGACCCGACTCGTCACCTGAAAAACTTCGACGCAATCCGAACTGAAACCCAACCTGACCTCGCCCTACCCATGACCCGAAAGTTATCGACACATGATGACCCGACCTCACCCGATCCGATCCTAACCCGACTATACCGATCCGAACCTGCCCGACCGACCCGACTTGCTACCTCTAGGAAAATGAAGGGAAAAACAAACATCAATTATTATTTTTTATTTTTTGAGATGAAATAAGATCAACCTTTTCAATTTAAATATGACTAATATAAAGCTTCGATATTCCCGCTTTGTAGAATCCACAGTAACAGTAAATCTCTACTATAAAACCACTATTCAAATTTATCTATCTATTTTTTCTAACATGGAATCACTGTTCAATTATTTTTTTTCCCCCATCGAGCCGGGCGCGAGACATAATGATGACACTGACGATAGAATTTGTATCAGCTCCCCTCACAGAAATAAAGATCAATTAATTGAACAGAAAAGAAACTAAGTGGCGCTATCATTTCAGATGAATGTCCTGGAAGCCTTCTATGCTAATGGTGCCCTCAATATAGTCTCCAGTTTTCCTTCCTGCCGAAACACCTAACAAGTAACAATGTGGTTTTACCAGCCCCTGTGACTCCCATTAGAGCAATTAATACACCAGGCCTCAATACACCAGTTACATCTTCCAAGAGTTGAAGTCTTTTCTCCGTTACTCCATATTTTTCCATTTCCTACAGAATATAAATTTTAAAATGCAAATCTTGGCTAAAGCAACAGCAATTGAAATCATTACATTAGGTGTGTCGATGAAATAACTAATATGCTTGAATACCAGTGTTAGGGGTTGATATGGGAAAACAACTGCTGATGTGTAGCTAACCCATTTTTACAAGCAAGTTCGATATCCTTCATTTCATTCTTTCGTTTAATGGCTCGTCCCTTTTATGGGGCTGCATACAACAAATCATTAATACTGAAATAGGAAATGGGACTAGATAAAAAATAAGTTAAAAACACACTCGGACATTTTTCTTTTTCTTTTTGGGCATTTCCATTTTATTAGTCCAGAGCAGCCTGGTGCACATAGCTTCTGCTTGTACATAATTCAGAAAATGATCGAACCACTTTGAAGTCTTGGTACGCAGTCTTTCACTGCATTCCTGCAAGAGATTGTTTTCACGATTCAAATCCATGACCTCATGATCATAAGGTGACAACTTTACCGCTGCCAAGGCTCCCCTTCTTCATTAGTCCAGCTCAAATTAAATAAAACAGCCTGATCACTTGGCGTGTTCTAAAAGCATTAAGCAACATGAAATACCATACAAGACCAAGACAGAAGAAAAAAAAGAAAATTTCATAGAAAATCTTGTAAAAATATGAATCCATTGTAGAACCCTGATGTTTAGACTACAAATACCACTGTAAAGATCAAATCAAATGTCTTTTTTGTCCAAATTATAGAATTGGTTGGACTTGTGCATGACTTGCTGAACCTTCTAATTCTATCCAACATATCATCCTTCAACAAGGGTGAGTGGTGTTGAATTTGGTAGTAAAAAGGTCATTATTGTATGCTTTTTAAATGAATTGATTGAAATGAAATGCTTTTGTGATGAAAAAACATTAAAGTTTAAACTTGCTTGATCATTGTTGCTTTGAGTCCTATGTCTTGAAATTAAAAATTAAATGCATGAGGCTTTGATGATTGATTTCTGATCTTTTCATCTGATTAAAACAAGTCTTTTTGAAACAAATTTGATTCTCTTTTGATCTCTTAGCTCATTTTGATCATCAAAAGATCAGATCTGGTCTTCAATGTCTTATCTGACATTTAAATCGATTTTAATGTGAATAAATCATCTCTCTATCTTTGTTCCATGATGTGTTTAGAAGTTATTAGAGCATCAAATAGGCTCTGGAAATCAAAATTTAGCACTAGAATATCAAATATTAACTAAAATAGTCCAAATTAGGGCTGACATTCCTTCTCAAATTCAAATCCAAAGTTTTCTGAAAAAGAATCCACTTTTTTGGCTTAGAAACCTTTGTGTATGTATAACACAGTGTATCAAATCTTAAAATCATGTTTTCAAAGCTTGGAAATCTAATTTGAACCCTTGGTTCCATTCCAACCTATTGAACACTTGTTGTCAGAAATTTGATATTTTTGTACAGCCTTTGTTTCAAGTCCAAATCCATATCCAAATCCCATCTGTGAGCATGTAACATATTTTCACACAAACCTTCAGAATTAATTTCATAATTTTGGATAAACAAAATTCGAGTTATCCCCTTTTCAATCTCAGTATTCTGAAAAATGACAAGAAAAATAGAGCTTAAATGCATAAAATAGGTCCCTTTGTCTAAATCAATTTTTTTTTTTAGTTTCTAAACATGGATCCAAGCTCAAAAATATATGTCATCCACCAAAACCACCAAGTTGTATAAAAAAAACAAACCAGCCCCTAAATGACACTTCTTTCAAATCTGTGTCTGACACTAGATTCAAGTCTCTCTCAGATCCTTCTCCTTTTGAGTTAGATCTAAATTTTTGTATCAAAGTGTAGACTAATGTCTTTATATTAAGAGATTAATTTGCGACTTACCCCTCTTTTGTACAGATTTCAAGAAATCAAGAAAAGTACACAGAATTGTGTACCCTTTTCAGTCCAGTTTCTGTTTCAAATTCAATTTCAAACCTTTTGCAAGTTGTTCTCAGCTTCAAGATTTTCCAGTCTTTAAAACAAACTTATGGACTGTCTCAAATCAATCATCAAAGTTCAAATCATGCATTTAAATGATTGTTTATAATTGATAAAGGTCAGCTGCTCAAATCAGCCCAAACTAATGATCATAGACTTGATTGCATGCTTGCTTTATGATTCAAAGATCTGATTAGCCATGAAACCCTAACCATACTCAAATTGACAAAATTTTGGTACAATTCAAGGGGTAAAAGAGTAAAAAGAGTAAATAGGGTAAGGGGATAAAGAGGGTAAAGATGATAAAAAGGGTAAAAGAGTAAAGAAGGGTAAACTTGGTAACGGGGCGAAAATAATAAAAGGGGTAAATAGGGTAAATACGAGTAAAAAGGATAAAAAGGGTAAGGAAGGTAAATATGATAAGGGGATAAAGAGGGTAAAAATGGTAAAAGAGTAAAGATGGTATAAAAGATAAAAATGATAAAGAGGGTAAAAAGGGTAAAGGGATAAAGATGGTAAAAAGAATAAATAGGGTAAAGAGGGGTAAATAGAATAAATAGGGGTAAAAAGGGTAAGTGGGATAAAGAAAGTATGTGAGGTAAAGAGGGCAAAAGAGAGTAAATAGGATAAAGAATAGAGTAAGAACAAATAAAGAGGATAAAAAGGATAAGAGGGTAAAGAAGGATAAGAAGGATTAAGATGGTAAAACGGGTAAAGAAGAGTAAAGAGGGATAAGGGAGGTAAATAGGTAAGGACGGGTAAAGTGAGTAAAAAGGACAAAGAGGTAAAGATGATAAGATGCTTTGTGGAGTTTTCTTGAAATGTTACCACCCATAAATAAAGTAATCCGATCAGAAACACTGCTCATAGTAGGATAAGATGTTTTTTTGGTGTTTTCTTGATTATTTACTGCTCATAAATGAAGTACCCGGACATGAAGCACTTATGTTGGTATTATATGCTTCTTCGTGGTGTTTTAGTGAATGGTTACCCTTCTTAATGACGTACTCAAAGAAGAAACACTCTCGTAGTTAGATATGATGTTTTGTGGAGTTTTCATGAAAGTTTACCCATAAATGAAGTATTCGAATCAGAAACACTCCTTGTAGTAAAATATGATGCTTTGTGGTGTCACTACAAGAAAATAGGTCTTTGGTGGCGACATATTGGTGGCAACATTCATGTCGTCTTCTATTATTGTCGAATAGTGGCTAAACTAAAAATCGTCACTAATATTATTATTATAATGGCGACTCAAAAAAAATCGCCACCTATTATGTTTTTTATCACGACGACTCAAAAAGTCATCACAATAACCAAATTATTGGTAGCAATCTCGAGAAGTCGTCACCATTAATTGAAATTAATGGTGACACTTACATAATGTCGTCACTATTTTGAATTAATCATGGCAATCATAAAGCATTGCCTCTAATAGTATATTTATGGAGACTATAGCTCATTTCGCCACCATTTAATACATAATTGGTGACGAAGTTTAAGTTGCCTCGATAAATGTCTGAAAGTATGACGACTTCAATTGTCTTTATATAATATCTATAATGACGATGTAAATCATGCCACCTTTTAGTTTATTATTGGTGGCAAAACTGGAATCGCCACACTGTAATATATAATCATGACGATCTTTTTTGTCTACATATAATTAGTAACTGTGGCTCACTAAAAGTTGCCACCTATTTGACTTTTTCATGACGAGTCAAATTGTTGCCACTATAAACTGATTATCGGAGACGATCTTGAAAACTTGCCACCATCAAGTAAAATAAAGAGTGTCAATCGTGAGATGTTGTTGCTATTTTTATTTTAATTACAATCATAACCATCAATACAATGTACCTCATATTATTCTTAATCAAGTAATAGAGACAAAATTAGAGTTGCGTTTGTACTTTTATGACAATAGCAATTACAATGACGCATGACGCAAGACACATTATTCAAGCTGCATGACGTATGACGCGTGCATGTCGCATGATGCATGACACAAGACACATTTTTCAAACTGCATGATGCATGATGCATGATGGATGAAGCAAGACACAGGACACACGATGCACAAAGCAAGCCGCATTTCGCAAGACGCCCGCTGCAAGACGCATGAAGCATGATGCATGACGTAAGACGCACGACGCAAGCCGCTACAAGCCGTTTTTCACAAGAGAAATACAAAATGTGAACAAAAATTGAGATAACCTGAAGATTTTACAGGAAGGATTAAGGGAAAATCGTGTTTTTGCCACTCAAAAACATCCAATTTGTGTTTTTGCCACCCAAAAACCTCCTCTTGCTAAAATGCCACTAAAAAACACAACTAATTTGTGTTTTTACCACTAATCATATTTTTATGATTTTGTAATTAAAAACATCACCAGCTTTGTGCAAAAATACCAATTCTACCCCTTACTCCAATTAAAATACTGATAAGCTAACACAGTTCCAGCAATTGAAATACTGACAAACCCCAAGAATTGATGAATTTATTTTCTTTCCTTAAGGCGTTGTTTTCTTTTATTTTATAATAACATAGAGACTGGCATCTATTTTCTGGCCAACTACATTTCCTTGCTGTTGGGAGGGTGGGGTCCAGCACGGATCTCTTCATGCACAGAGTTGAGGTGGAAATGATTTCCTAGTTAAGATTTCCTAGCATTATCTTATTTCTTAATGAAGTGGAAATGATTTTACTTTTGTTACACTCCAAAACTGGTGTCTAGATACTGCAACCTTAAGTATCATGCTTTTACCCTGATCCTTGAGTTAAACCAATACAGTTCCAACAATTGAAATATTGACAAACACCATCAGAGAGTTCCAACAAGAGGAGTAAGATCGTCTCGATTCAACTCGATTCGATTAATGTAAGGTTTTGCCACAATTTTCAAAACTAAGCATTCAATGCCAATGCTCCAAAATACCAGCAAGAGCAAATAAATTGTAACATTCAATTAACATATTCCCAAACACAAACTGAAATATCAAACACGTACATTCTTGAAATTTTGGCATATTTCCCAAACCAGTCTCAATAACAAAAAACTGAAATACCAAACATTTAAGATAAGTGACACGAATCTACTGTACCAACATCCAAAACAAAAAATACCAAACTGAAATACCTTACTGCCATCTAAAACATTCTTGATCAGGCCTATGTTAATTGGAGTTAGGGGTAGAATTGGTATTTTTTTAAAATTTGAATGTTTTTAAATTAAGAAATCATAAAAATAGGATTAGTGGTAAAAACATGAACTAGTAGTGTTTTTAAGTGGCATTTTAGCATGAGGAGATTTTTGGGTGGCAAAAAACCAAATTGAATGTTTTTTGGTGGCAAAAACACGATTTTCCCAAGGATTAATATGACATGCTTGAAATACAAAATCTCAAAAAAGGGATAAAAATATTAGGTCAAGCAAAAGGAGATATATATATTTTTATAATCATTCTAATTAATTTTATATAATTTTATAGTTATTAATTTTCTTTGTTAATTTAGTTGTAACGATTATTATAAAATATATTTTTTAACTATATAATATTTTCCACAAATATTAAATATTTTTAACTAACAACATTAATTATTATTGTTTCTTTAATATATAAATTATACAACAATATCATTTTCTGATCAGTTATCTTTATACCTTCTAACAAATTTAATTATTTTTATTTTCTGATTATTAATTAAGTTTTGTAAATGTTTTGAAACTAAAATGCAACTGTAATCCGTATATATATACAGAAAAAGAAAAATCTAATTTGAGATTATTTTAATTCCCGCATTTAACAAAAAAATCAAGAACTAAGTCCCGCCTAAAACTCGCTCTAATTATGTTCCCTCTCGTATAATCTGTATAATCCTCCTAATTAACCTCCTCTCTCTCTCTCTCAAAACTTCTCAGCCGCCTCTCTCTTTGAAACCTCACAATCGTCTCAGGCAACCAGCGATTCTCTCTAGGCATCTTCCAGCGATAACTTTGCATCTTCCAGCGACTCTGTCTAGGCAACCAGCACAGGCGCTCTCTCATCTCTCTCTTCATTGGTCTGAGGCGATCTCTTCATCTCTCCGCCATTTCTCTCTTGTCTCCTTCTTTCTTTCTCAGATTCTCCGAACAAAGAAGGTATCTTTCTCTTTCTCTGAATCTCTGAACTATGTACCCTATTAATTTGACTAATTCTGTTTTAACCAAAGAAGAAAAGAAACAACCTTCGTGGCTGGTGAGAATAGCGCGCAAAATAAGTAGAATCTATCATTTGAATGAATTAGTTCAACATCAATCTTCTATCGGAGAACAAAACTGGAACCAAAAAAATAATACTGAATTGACATTGCTCGTTCAATACTCAATTTTTTGTTCATCATAAAATATGATCATTATCCATTTTTTGTTCTCAATTCCTTTTCCTATCATTTTCAATTATACTTTTTTCTCATTTTATTTAAAATCTTTCTTTTTATAGGCCCTACTTTCTCTTCTTGATGTATGTTGATACCGGTACAAGGTACCAGAAGTGAGAGACTCTAATATATCGAGGTTAAGTTTGAGTTTATGATCTGTAATATGAAAAATCGATAACCTAGGTACTGACCCTGGACCAAGGCCACATGTAAATTTTCTATCCTTGTAAATCTCTTAAAAAATAGATAGAATAAAAATGTTTGGGTTTGCTCAGACTTGTCATCAGAAAAATTGAAAATCTGTCATTAATTTGATTGATGAATTTTCAATTTTCTTTTCATGCTCACAAGCAGTTATTTTGAAGTAGAAGAATGGAAATGGCCAGGCAAGGTAATTGGTTCGTGTAAGCTTAGTGATTATTAATCAAGATATTTGAAGACGAGAAAGGTTAGAAATAATCCTTCTTTATCTGGTACAATTAACATCCTAAATAGTATTGGACTTTAGAACTTTAGAATCCTCAGATTGTCTATAGTAAAAAGAAATCAAAATCGTGCCTCCATGGAAGTAACATCATTGATTAGTTTAGTTGTGTTCCTAAGTATGACTTTTAGTTTTAAAATTTTGGTGATTGATTGCTTTTAAGTAGTTGAAATCAAATGAAATGTCTAAAATTTGAATTCTAAAACTTCTAAAGTTGAGTTCAGAGAAAAAAAATGTAAAGTTTCAATAAAATTCAGTTCACTTTATTAGACTATTTTTTTTCTGAAGTTGGCACAGCACACTAATTAATTGCTTGTTGTTTGGGGAATGGCGAAATGCCTTTCAATTCTAATTGAATTTCAAGGGTATGTAATCTAAAATAAAAGGTTCAAATATATTTTGTTTTCTTAAGAATATAACTAAGGTGTCGAATTGTTGGCATGACTCTTTCTCAAGATATACCGTTAACTTTGGTTATTGTGTCCAAAAATACACAAGCAATTTATGCAAGTTGCTTAACTATCTACTCTGAGACTCAAATTTATAATTGCTTTTGAGAAAGTAGAACTTGTATTCATGTTTGAATGAGAATGGCATGCATGGTGCTCTTTATTGCAGGTTGTAGCATCTGGAGCCAACCCTGTCGAAATTATCCAAGGAGGTAAATTTGAATTGTTCAATTAGAACTTAAATCTTTTTTTGAATTATTAAAACACTATTGGCGAACCTTCTTGATGTGTTGCTGGTTATAAAAGTTCCCTCATTGAAGTTGTGATGTTGGAGAGTCATAAATCTGAATTAATCATCTGAGCTCTTCAATGATTTTGAATTCAAAAAAATTAATAAGAAAAGTTCAAAAGTTGTTTTGCTGAATAAGAGGTTGTTTCCAATATTCATTTATGTTCTGTCCTTGTAGCACAGGTAGAAGACGGTGAGTTGGCCGACTTGGCAGCAACTAGTGCATGAAACAATTATGAGGTTGGCAACATGATTGTTGAAGCCATGAACAAAGTTGGCAGGAAGGGTGTTGTCACACAAGGCAAGAGCGCTGAAAATAGCCTTTACGTTGTTGAGGGAATGGCTACATTTATCTCTACTTTGTTACTGATAGTGAAAAATGATTGCTGAGTATGAAATCTGCAAATTGTGTGGTATGATTTCTGTTTCTGACAGCTCTTCCATGTAGTTGGTAACTTGGTATATAAGCATCGATTTTGAGCCAGTTGAAGCCAACTAATTTACTAGTCAAGCGATAACCAAAATATGTTTGCAGTCTGATACCAAGTTGTTGGCTGTATTTTGAGGGTTACAGCAACAAAAGCACAATTATTTGCCTGATATTTTGTTGCTGAGTTATGCAATATGACTTATTTAAAAGGTTTACTATATGGTAAATTGCAGCCTTGAATGCACCTAGTTTTGGCAAAGCGCAAGAGCCAGTACCTTGATGACATTACCATTCTGACAGGAGGTAATTATTGTTGTTACTCCTTTTTATCCTTGTAAATAAGAACATTAATTTTTAAAAGATGAGGTTTATTGTTGTCGCGTGTTGAACATATTTTCCTTGTTTGAACCAATCATATCGACGAACCATCTGCACTTTCTCATATCCCCTCATATGATGGAATTAACTTTATTGATATTTTCTTGATAAAAAAACACTAGTGAAATTAATGGAATCAATTATGTGCAGGCAGGTACTATTCTTAAAGGAACTTTACAGGAGTGATATGTAATTGTGTATAGAGGGGCAGACCTAAGAGAGCTAAGAAGAATTGCAATTGCAAATCTAAAGTCTCACATCGGGGATGAAAGTTGTAAGAATAAGTACTGACGTTTTTAGGCAATTAGTTGTAAGATTAAGTATTGATCTTGTGTTATTGTTAATGTAGTTATGGTTTGAATGCTACTCGTTACTCTTTTTGGATAAGTTGGCTGTTATGAATGAAGTGGTAGGATGAATGTACTTTATGAATTGTTTTGGATAATTCTTGTCTACTTTATTAATTAGTTTTCTTTTTTGACGTAAGTTATGTATTGGCTATTTATGAACAACCATTTATAAACGGTTGAAAGATGCATGTTATTATGGGTTATAGAAAATAAAATAAAATTTATCGTCACCATTAATTTAGCGAATGACAACAAAATAAATTGCCATCAAATATTAAATATGACAATAAAATAAGTTGTCACAAAAAAATTTAAATATAAAATGGCGATCGTTGTTGTTTCTTATAGGAAACAATGGAGGCATAAAAAAATTGTCACCATATTTATATGGCAATAAAAATCGTCTCATTTGCATTTATATATAATGACAATATATTTTATCACGTAATTTTTTTATAATGACAATATTATTGTCTCAATAAAAATAATAGTGGCAAAAAAAATTGTCTCTATTGATTAACTAATTGATGGCGCTTAACATTGTCATTAACAGAAAGTCGCCTCCATTAGCTAAAATTACGGTGTCAACACAAGTAGCCACCATAGGACCTATATACCGTGGCAATTAATATTGTTGTCTATAAATTTATTATTGGTGGCGAACAAAATTGTCATATTATATTTTTAGTGACAAGATTTTTTGTGGCAATCAAAAGTCGTCATTGAATGTCAACGATGGCGATTTTTTCCTATATAGTGACGACTTTTGACGCCACAAAATAACTATTTTCTTGTAGTGTGTTTTCTTGAAATGTTACCACTCATAAATGAAGTATTCTGATCAGAAACACTTCTCGTAGTATGATAAGATGCTTTGTGGTGTTTTCTTGACTGATTATCGCCCATAAATAAAGTACCTGAACATGAAACACTTAGGGTGGTATTTTATGCTTCTTCGTGGTAGTTTAGTGAATGGGTATTACACTTAAATGTACTCCAAAAAGAAACACTTCTTGTATTAGGCTATTATGCTTTGTGGAGTAATTTTTTATTGTAAAAGAAGTAATCAGATCTGAAACACTTCTCATTGTAGGATAAGATGTTTTGTGATATTTTCTTTAATGGTTATCACAATTAAATGTACTCTAAGAAGAAACACTTATCGTAGTAGGATAAGATGCTTTGTGGTGTTTTGTAGACTTATTATCGCCTATAAATGAAGTAACCGAACATGAAGCACTTAGTGTGGTATCCTATGCTTCTTCGTGGTAGTTTAGTGAATGGCTACCACACTTAAATGAAGTACTGCAAGAAAAATTACTTCTTGTATTAGTCTATGATGCTTTGTGAAGTTTTCTTCAAATGTTCCCACCCATATATAAAGTAATCAAAACTGAAATACTTCTCATAGTAGGATAAGATACTTTGTGGTGTTTTCTTTAATAGTTACCACTCTTAAATGAAGTACTTTGACATTAAGCACCTAGAGTGAAAATCATTCCTTCTTAAATGAAGTATTTGAAGAACAAACACTTCTCGTAATTGGCTATGATGCTTTGTGAGATTTTCTCGAAACTTTACCACCCATAAATGAAGTAATCTGATCTGAAAAACTTCTCGTAGTAGGATAAGATGATTTGTGGTATTCTTTTGATTGTTTACCAACCATAAATGAAATACTCAGACGTGAAGCACATAGAGTTGTATTTTTTGTTTCTTCATGTTGTTTTAGTGAGTGGTTACAAAACATAAAATGTACTCGGAGAAGAAACTCTTATCATAGTAAGATATGATGCTTTGTGGAGTTGAATTGAAAGGCAAACACTTCTCATAGTAGGATAAGATGCTTTGTGGTATTTTCTTTAATGGTTACCACCATTAAATGAAGTATTCAGATCAGAAATACTTTTCGTAGTAGGTTATGAGGCTTTGTGGAGTTTTCTTGAAACGTTACCACCCATAAATGAAGTAATTCGATCGGAAATACTTCTCGTAGTATGATAAGATGCTTTGTGGTGTTTTCTTGATTGTTTACTGCCCATAGATAAAGTACCCGGACATGAAGTACTTAGAGTGGTATTCTATGCTTCTTCGTGGTGTTTTAATGATTGGTTACCCCTCTTAATGAAGTACACGAAGAAGAAACACTTCTCGTAATTGGCTATGATGTTTTGTGGAGTTTTTATGAAAGTTTACCCATAAATAAAGTACTCGGATCAAAAACACTTCTCGTAGTACGATATGATGCTTTTTGGTGTTTTCTTGAAAGGTTACCACCCATAAATGAAGTATTCTGATCAGAAACACTTCTCGTAGTAGGATAAGATGCTTTGTGGTGTTTTCTTGACTAATTACCGCCCATAAATAAAGTACGTGAACATGAAGCACTAAGGGTGGTATTATATGCTTCTTCGTGATAGTTTGGTGAATGGGTACCACACTTAAATGAAGTACTACAAGAAGAAACACTTCTTGTATTTGGCTTTGATGCTTTCTGAAGTTTTCTTCAAATGTTTCTACCCATATATGAAGTAATCAGATCTGAAATACTTTTCGTAGTAGAATAAGATGTTTTGCGGTGTTTTCTTTAATGGTTATCACCCTTAAATGAAGTATTTTGACATGAAGCACCTGGAGTGGTAATCTTTGCTCCTTAAATGAAGTATTCGGAGAACAAACACTTCTCGTAGTTGTCTATGATACTTTGTGAGATTTTCTCAAAACATTACCACCCATAAATGAAGTAAGCTGATCTGAACACTTCTCGTAGTAGGATAAGATGATTTGTGGTGTTTTCTTGATTGTTGACCACCCATAAATGAAAAACTCAGACGTGAAGCACATAGAGTTGTAATATATGTTTATTCATGTTGTTTTAGTGAATTGTAACAACACTCAAATGTATTCGGAGAAGAAACTCTTATTATAGTAAAATATGTTGCTTTGTGGAGTTGTCTTGGAAGGCAAACACTTCTTAAAGTAGGATAAGAGGCTTTGTGGTATTTTCTTTAATGGTTACAACCATTAAATGAAGTACTCATATCAGAATCACTTATCGTAGTAGACTATGAGGCCTTGTGGAGTTTTCTTGAAACGTTACCACCCATAAATGAAGTAATCCGATCAGAAACACTTCTCGTAGTAGGATAAGATACTTTATGGTGTTTTCTTGATTGTTACTACCCATAAATGAAGCACCCGAATATGAAGCACTTAGAGTGGTATTATATGCTTCTTCGTGGTGTTTTAGTGAATGGTTACCCCTCTTAATGAAGTATTCAAAGAAGAAACACTTCTCGTAGTTGGCTATGATGTTTTGTGGATTTTTCATGAAAGTTTACCCATAAATGAAGTACTCGAATCAAAAACACTTCTCGTATTACGATATGATGTTTTGTGGTATTATCTTGGCTGATTACTACCAATAAATAAGGTACCCGAACATTAAGCAACTTAGGGTGATATTTTATGCTTCTTCGTGGTAGTTTAGTGAATGGGTACTACACTCAAATATACTCCAAGAAAAAACACTTCTTGTATTAGCCTATGATGCTTTGTGATGTTTTCTTCGAACATTAAACCCATAAATGAAGTACTCAGATTAGAAACACTTCTCGTAGTAGGATAATATGCTTTGTGGTGTTTTTATATTGTTTACCACCCATAATGATGTACTCGGACATGAAGCACATAAAATGGTAGTTTATGCTTCTTCGTGGTGTTTTAGTGAATGGTTACCCTCTTTAATGAAATACTCGAAGAGGAAACACTTCTCGTTGTAAGATATGATACTTTGTGGGGTTGTCTTGAAATGTTACCACTCAAATGAAGTACTCCGATCAGAAACACTTGTTATTGTAGGATAAAATGCTTTGTGGTATTTTCTTTAATGGTCACCACAATAGAATGTACTCTAACAAGAAACACTTCTTGTATTAGGCTATGATTCTTTATGGAGTTTTCTCCAAAAGTTCCCAACCATATATGAAGTAATCAGATCTGAAATACTTATCATAGTAGGATAAGAAGCTTTGTGGTATTTTCTTTAATGGTTACCACTCTTAATTGAAGTACTCGGACCTGAAGCACCTAACGTGGTAATCTTTGCTCCTTATATGAAGTATTCGAAGAACAAACACTTCTCGTAGTTGGCAATGATGCTTTGTGGTATTTTCTCGAAACATTACCACCCATAAATGAAGTAATCTGATTTGAAACACTACTTGTAGTATGATAAGATGATTTGTGTTGTTTTCTTGATTATTTACCAACATAAATGAAGTACTCAGACGTGAAGCACATAGAGTTGTATTCTATGTTTCTTCATGGTATTTTAGTGAATGGTTACTACACTTAAATGTACTCGGAGAAGAAACTCTTCTCGCAGTAAGATATGAAGCTTTGTGGAGTTGTCTTGAAAGGCTACCACTCATAAATGACGTACTCTGATCGAAAACACTTCTCATAGTAGAATAAGATGCTTTGTGGTATTTTCTTTAATGGTTACCACCATTAAATGAAGAACTCAAAGAAGAAAAACTTCTCGTAGTAGTCTATGAGGGTTTGTGGGGTTTTCTTGAAACGTTACCATCCATAAATGAAGTAATCCGATCAGAAACACTTCTCTTAGTTGTCTATGATACTTTGTGGGATTTTCTCGAAACCTTACCACCCATAAATGAAGTAATCTCATCTGAAACACTTCTCATAGGAGGATAAGATGATTTGTGGTGTTTTCTTGATTGTTTATCACCCATATTTGAAGTACTCGAACGTGAAGCACATAGAGTTGTATTTTATGTTTCTTCATGATATTTTAGTGAATGGTTGCAACACTACTCGGAGAAGAAACTCTTAGCATAGTAAGATATGATGTTCTGTGGAGTTGTCTTGAAAGGCTATCACTCATAATGAAGTACTCTGATCAGAAATACTTCTCATAGTAGGATAAAATGCTTTGTGGTATTTTTTTAATGCTTACCACCATTAAATGAAGTACTCAGATAAGAAACACTTCTCATAGTAGGCTATGAGGCTTTGTGGAGTTTTCTTAAACGTTACCACCCATAAATGAAGTAATCCAATCAAAAACACTTCTTGTAGTAGGATAAGATGCTTTGTGGTGTTTTCTTGAATTTTTATTGCCCATAAATGAAGTACCCGGACATGAAGCACTTAGAGTGGTATTATATGCTTCTTCTTGGTGTTTTAGTGAATGGTCACCCCTCTTAAAGAAGTACTCGAAGAAGAAACACTTCTCGTATTAGGCTATGATGTTTTGTGGAGTTTTTATGAAAGTTTACCCATAAATGAAGTATTCGGATCAGAAACACTTCTCGTAGTACGATATGATGTTTGGTAGTGTTTTATTGAAAGGTTACCACCCATAAATGAAGTATTCTGATCAGGAACACTTCCCGTAGTAGGATAAGATGCTTTCTGGTGTTTTCTTGACTGATTACCGCCCATAAATAAAGTACCCGAACATGAAGCACTTAGGGTGATATTATATGCTTCTTCGTGATAGTTTGGTGAATGGG
This sequence comes from Eleocharis quinqueflora, assembly GCA_964058865.1. Lineage (NCBI taxonomy): Eukaryota > Viridiplantae > Streptophyta > Magnoliopsida > Poales > Cyperaceae > Eleocharis > Eleocharis quinqueflora. Next base: position 88,809 of record CAXKVX010001060.1, read on the forward strand.
TACCACACTTAAATGAAGTACTCCAAGAAGAAACATTTCTTGTATTTGGCTATGATGCGTTGTGGAATTTTCTTCAAATGGTCCCACCCATATATGAAGTAATCAGATCCAAAATACTTCTCGTGGTAGGATAAGATGTTTTGTAGTGTTTCCTTTAATGGTTACCACCCTTAAATAGAGTACTCGGACATGAAGCATCTAGAATGGTAATCTTTGCTCCTTAAATGAATTATTCGAAGAACAAACACTTCTCGTAGTTGTCTATGATGCTTTGTGATTTTCTCGAAATGTTACCACCCATAAATGATGTAATCTGATCTGAACACTTCTCGTAGTTGGATAAGATGATTTTTTGGTGTTTTCTTGATTGTACTCGAAGAAGCACATAGTGTTGTATTTTATGTTTCTTCATGTTGTTTTTGTGAATGGTTACAATACTTAAATGTACTCGGAGAAGAAACTCTTATCATAGTTAAATATGATGCTTTGTGCAGTTGGCTTGAATAGCTACCACTCATTAATGAAGTACTCTGATCAGAAACACTTCTCATAGTAGAATAAGATGCTTTCTGGTATTTTCTTTAATGGTTATCATCATTAAATGAAGTACTCTGATCAGAAACATTTCTCGTAGTAGGCTATGAGGCTTTGTGGAGTTTTCTTGAAACATTACCACCCATAAATAAAGTACTCCAATCAGAAACACTTCTCGTAGTAGAATAATATGCTTTGTGGTCTTTTCTTGATTGTTTACTGCTCATAAATAAAGTATCCGAACATGAAGCACTTAAGGTGGTATTTTATGCTTCTTCATGGTGTTTTATTGAACTGTTACCCCTCTTAATGAAGTTCTCGAAGAAGAAACACTTTTCGTAGTAGGCTATGATGTTTTGTGGAGTTTTCATGAAAGTTCACCATAAATGAAGTACTCGGATCAGAAACACTTCTCGTAATACGATATGATGCTTTGTGGTGTTTCTTGAAAGGTTACCACCCATAAATGAAATATTCTGATCAGAAACACTTCTCATAAGAGGATAAGATGCTTTCTGGTGTTTTCTTGAATGGTTACACCCATAAATGAAGTACTCTGATCAGAAACACTTCTTGTAGTAGGATATGATTCTTTGTGGTGTTTCCTTGAATGGTTACAACCCATGATTCTAGTACTTTAATCAGAAACACTTCTCGTAGTAGAATAAGATGCATTATGGTGTTTTCTAGACTGATTACCGCCCATAAATGAAGTGTCGAACATGAAGCAATTAGAGTGGTATTCTATGCTTCTTCGTGGTAGTTTAGTATTCGGCAACCACACTTAAATGAAGTACTCCATGAAAAAACACTTTTTGTATTAGGCTATGATGCTTTGTGGAGTTTTCTTCAAATGTTCCCATCCATATATGAAGTAATCATAACTGAAATACTTCTCATAGTAGGATAAGATGCTTTGTGATATTTTCTTTAATGGTCACTACTCTTAAATGAAGTACTCGAACATGAAGCACCTAGAGTGGTAATATTTGCTCCTTAAATGAAGTATTCGAAAAACAAACACTCCTTGTAGTTGGCTATGATGCGTTTTGGGATTTTCTCAAAACATTACCACCCATAAATGTAATCTCATCTGAAACACTTTCTCATTGTAGGATAAGATGATTTTTGGTGTTTTCTTGATTGTTTACCACCCATATTTGAAGTACTCAGACGTGAAACACATAGAGTTATATTTTATGTTTCTTCATGGTGTTTTAGTGAATGGTTACAACACTTAAATGTACTCGGAGAAGAAACTCTTATCATAGTAAGATTTTGTGGAGTTGTCTTCAAAGGTTACCACTCATAAATGAAGTACTCCGATCAGAAATACTTCTCATAGTATGATAAAATGCTTTGTGGTCTTTTCTTTAATGGTTACCGCCATTAAATAAAGAACTCGGAACATAAACACTTCTCGTTGCAAGCTATGAGGCTTTGTGATGTTTTTTTGAAACGTTACCACCCATAAATGAAGTAATCTAATCATAATCACTTCTCGTAGTAGGATAAGATGCTTTGTGGTGTTTTCTTGATTGTTTAATGCCCATAAATGAAGTACTCGGACATGAAGCGCTTAGAGTTGTATTCTATGCATCTTCGTGGTGTTTTAGTGAATGGTTAACCTTCCTAATGAAGTACTCGAAGAAGAAACACTTCTCGTAGTAGGCTATGATGTTTTGTGGAGTTTTCATGAAAGTTTACCCATAAATGAAGTACTTGGATCAGAAACACTTCTCGTAATACGATATGATGCTTTGTGGTGTTTTCTTGAAAGGTTACCACCCATAAATGAAATATTCTGATCAGAAACACTTCTCGTAAGAGGATAAGATACTTTCTGGTGTTTTCTTGAATGGTTACACCCATAAATGAAGTAATCTGATCAGAAACACTTCTTGTAGTAGGATAAGATTCTTTGTAGTATTTTCTTGAATGGTTACAACCCATAATTGTAGTACTCTGATCAGAAACACTTCCCGTAGTAGGATAAGATTCTTTGTGGTATTTTCTAGACTGATTACCGCCCATAAATGAAGTACCCGAACATGAAGCACTTAGAGTGGTATTCTATGCTTCTTCGTGGTAGTTTAGTGAATAGCAACCACACTTAAATGAAGTACTCCAAAAAAAAAAACACATTTTGTATTAGGCTATGATGCTTTGTGGAGTTTTCTTCAAATGTTCCCACCCATATATGAAGTAATCAGAACGGAAATACTTCTCGTAGTAGGATAAGATGTTTTTTGTGTTTTCTTTAATGATTACCGCCCTTAAATGAAGTACTTGGACATGAAGCATCTAGAGTGATAATCTTTGTTCCATAAATTAAATATTTGAAGAACAAACACTTCTCGTAGTTGTCTATGATGCTTTGTGAGATTTTCTCGAAATGTTACCACCTATAAATGAAGTAATCTGATCTGAACACTTCTCGTAGTTGGATAAAATAATTTTTGGTGTTTTCTTGATTGTTTACCACTCATAAATGAAGTACTCAGACGTGAAGCACATAGTGTTGTATTTTATGTTTCTTCATGTTGTTTTTGTGAATAGTTACAATACTAAAATGTACTCGGAGAAGAAACTCTTATCATAGTTAAATATGATGCTTTGTGCAGTTGGCTTGAAAAGCTACCACATTAATGAAGTACTATGATCGGAAATACTTCTCAAGTAGAATAAGATGATTTGTGATATTTTCTTTAATGGTTATCACCATTAAATGAAGTACTCAGATCAGAAACACTTTTCGTAGTAGGCTATGAGGCTTTGTGGAGTTTTCTTGAAACACTACCACCCATAAATGAAGTAATCCGATTAGAAACACTTCTCGTAGTAGGATAAAATGCTTTGTGGTGTTTTCTTGACTGATTATCGCTCATAAATAAAGTACCCGAACATGAAGTAGTAGGATAAGAACAAACACTCCGTGTAGTTGTCTATGATGCGTTGTGGGATTTTCTCGAAATGTTACCACCCATAAATGTAATCTCATCTGAAACACTTTCTCGTGGTAGGATAAGATGATTTGTGGTGTTTTCTTGATTGTTTACAACCTATATTTGAACTCAGACGTGAAGCACATAGAGTTGTATTTTATGTTTCGTCATGGTGTTTTAGGGAATGGTTACAATACTTAAATGTACTCGGAGAAGAAACTCTTATAATAGTAAGATATGATGATTTGTGGAGTTGTCTTGAAAGGCTATCACTCATAAATGAAGTACTCTGATCAGAAACACTTCTCATATTATGATAAGATGCTTTATGGTCTTTTCTTTAATGGTTACCGCCATTAAATGAAGTACTCGAACATGAAGCACTTAGAGTGGTATTCTATGCTTTTTCGTGGGAATTTAGTGAATGGGTACTACACTTAAATGAAGTACTCCAAGAAGAAACACTTCTTGTATTCGGCTATGATGCTTTGTGGAGTTTTCTTCAATTGTAAATGAAGTAATCAGATCTGAAACACTTTCCGTAGTAGGATAAGATGATTTTTGGTGTTTTCTTTATTGGTTACCACCCATAAATGAAGTACCCAGATAAGAAACACTTCTCGTAGTAAGATAAAATGCATTGTGGTATTTTTTTATTGTTTACCGCCCATAAAAGATGTACTCAGACAAGAAGCACATAAAGTGGTATTCTATTCTTCTTCATGTGTTTTAGTGAATAGTTACCCCTCTTTATGATGTACTCGAAGAAGAAAACACTTCTCGTAGTTAGATATGATGCTTCATGAAGTTGTCTTGAAATGTTACCACTCATAAATGAAGTACTCCAATCAGAAAAAACTTCTCATTGTAGGATAAGATGCTTTGTGGTATTTTTTTTAATGGTTACCACAATAAAATGTACTCAAACTTAAAAGCACTTAGGGTGGTAATCTATGCTTCTTCGTAATGTTTTATTCTTTGTTTGCAACACTGAAAAGAAGAAGTACTCCGAGAAAAACTCTTCTTGTATATATGATGCTTTGTGATGTTTTCTTTAATGATTACCGCCCATAAATGAAGCACTCTGATCAGAATCACTCATAAATTAAGTACTCAGACATGAATCACTTAGAGTGGTAATCTATGCTTCTTCATGGAGTTTTGTTCATTGTTTACAACACTTAAATGAAGTAATCGTAGAAGAAATTCTTCTCATAGTAAGATATGATGCTTTGTGGAGTTCTCTTGAAAGATTACCACTCGTAAATGAAGTACTTTGATCAGAACACTTATAGGAGGATATGATGCTTTTTGGTGTTTTATTTAATGGTTACAACCCATAAATGAAGTACTCATATAAGAAACACTTTTCGTAGTAGGATAAGTTGCTTTATGATGTTCTCTTTAATGGTTACCACCCATAAATGAAGTACTCTGATCATAATCATTCATAAATTAAGTACTCGGACATAAAGCACTTGGAGTGGTAATCTATGCTTCTTCGTGGTGTTTTATTCATTGTTTGCAACACTGAAAAGAAATACTCCGAGAAGAAACTCTTATAAGTATTAAGATATGATGCTTTGTGATGTTTTCTTTAATGATTACCACCCATAAATGAAGTACTCTGATCAGAATTACTCATAAATTAAGGCTCAGACTGGTAATCTATTCTTCTTCGTGGGATTTTATTCGTTGTTTGCAACACTGACATGAAGTACTCGAAGTAGAAACTCTTCTCGTAGTAAGATATGATGCTTTGTGATGTTTTCTTAATGATTACCACCCATAAATGAAGTACTCTGATCAGAATCACTCATAAATTAAGTACTCAAACATGAAGAACTTAGACTAAAAATTATTCTTCTTCGTGGGATTTTATTCGTTGTTTGCAACACTGACATGAAGTACTCGAAGAAGAAACTCTTCTCGTAGTAAGATATGATGCTTTGTGGAATTTTCTTAAAAGATTACAACTCATAAATGAAGTACTCTGATCAGAAACTCTTCTCGTACTAGGATAAGATACTTTGTGATGTTTTCTTTAATGGTTACCACCCATAAATGAAGTACTTTGATCTGAATCACTCATAAATTAAGTACTCGGATCCGAAGCACTTGTAGTGGTAATCTATGCTTCTTCATGATGTTTTATTCATTGTTTGCAACACTAAAATGAAGTACTCGGAGAAAAAAAACTATTCTGGTAGTAAGATATGATTCTTTGTGATGTTTTCTTTAATGGCTACCACCCATAAATGAAGTACTCTGATAATAATCAGTCGTAAATTAAGTACTTGAACCTGAAGCACTTAGAGTTGTAATCTATGCTTATTCGTGGTGTTTTATTCATTGTTTGCAACACTAAAATGAAGTACTCTGAGAAGAAACTCTTCTCGTAGTAAGATATGATGCATTGCGATGTTTTCTTTAATGATTCCAACCCATAAATGAAGTACTCTAATCAGAATCAATCATAAATTATGTACTCAAACATGAAGCACTTAGTGTGGTAATTTATGCTTCTTCGTAGTGTTTTATTTATTGTTTACAACACTTCAATGAAGTACTCGAAGAGGAAACTCTTCTCATAGTAAGATATGATGTTTTTTGGAGTTTTTTTGAAAGGTTACTCATATATTAAGTACTCTGATCAGAAACTCTTCTAATAGTAAGATATGATGCTTTTTAATGTTTTCTATAATGGTTACAACCCATAAATGAAGTACATAAATAAGAAACAATTATCGTACTAGAATAATGTGTTTTGTGATGTTTTTTTAATGGTTACCACCCATAAATGAAGTACTCTGACCATAATAATTCAATAATTAAGTAATCATACCTGAAACACTTGGAGTGGTAATCTATACTTCTTCGTGGTACTTTATTTAGTGTTTACAACACTGAAATGAAGTACCCGGAGAAGAAACTCTTCTCGTAGTTACATACGATGCATTGCGATGTTTTCTTTAATGGTTATCACACATAAATGTAGTACTCTTAAGAATCACTCATAAATTAAGTACTCAGACATGAAGCACTTTGAGTGGTAATCTATGCTTCTTTGTGGTGTTTTGTTCATTATTTACAACACTTAAATGAAGTAATCATAGTAAGATATGATGCTTTGTGGAGTTCTCTTGAAAGGTTGCCACTCGTAAACGAAGTACTCTGATCAGAAACACTTATAGTGGGATATGATGTTTTTTGGTTTTTATGTAATGGTTACAACCCATCATAAATGAAGTACTCATTGTTTGCAACACTGAAAAAAAGTACTCCGAGAAGAAACTCTTCTCGTGGTAAGATATGATGCTTTGTTATGTTTTTTTAATGATTACCACCCATAAATGAAGTACTCAGATAAGAAACTCTTTTCGTCGTAGGATAAGATGTTTTGTGATGTTTTCTTTAATGGTTACCACTCATAAATGAAGTAGTCTGATCAGAATCACTCATAAATTAAGTACTCGGACCTGAAACACTTGTAGTGATAATCTATGCTTATTCATGATGTTTTATTCATTGTTTGCAACACTAAAATGAAGTACTCGGAGAAGAAACTCTTCTCGTAGTAAGATATGATGCATTGTGATTTTTTCTTTAATGATTACAACCCATAAATTAAGCACTCTAATCAGAATCACCCATAAATTAAGTACTCAGACACGAAGCACTTAGAGTGGTAATTTGTGCTTCTACGTGGTGTTTTATTCATTGTTTACAACACTTAAATAAAGTCCTCGGAGAGGAAACTCTTCTCGTAGTTACATATGATGCGTTCTGATGTTTTCTTTAATGATTACCACCAATAAATGTAGTACTCTTAAGAATCACTTATAAATTAAGTACTCAAGCATGAAGCACTTGGAGTAGTAATCTATGCTTCTTCGTAGTTTTTATTCATTGTTTGCAATATTGAAATGATGTACTCAGAGAAGAAACTCTTCTCGTAGTAAGATATGATGCATTGTGATGTTTTCTTTAATGATTACAACCCATAAATGAAGTACTCTAATCATAATCACTCATAAATTAAGTACTCAGACACGAAGCACTTAGAGTGGTAATTTATGCTTCTTCGTGATGTTGTATTCATTGTTTACAACACTTAAATAATGTACTCGGAGAGGAAACTCTTCTCATAGTAATATATGATGCATTATGGAGTTTTCTTGAAAGATTACCACTCATATATTAAGTACTCTGATCAGAAACATTTCTTATTGTAAGATATGATGTTTTTTGGTGTTTTTTGTAGTGATTACAACCCATAAATAAAGTACTTAAATAAGAAACACTTATCGTACTAGGATAAGATGTTTTGTGATGATGGTTACCACCCATTAATGAAGTACTCTGATCATATTCATTCATCAATTAAGTACTCGGTCCTGAAGCACTAAGAGTGGTAAACTATGCTTCTTCGTGGTGTCTTATTCATTGTCTACAACAATGAAATGAAGTACTCGGAAAAGAAACTCTTCTCGGAGTTAAACATGATGTGTTCTGATGTTTTCTTTAATGATTACCACCAATAATTGTAGTACTGTTAAGAATCACTTATAAATTAAGTACTCAAACATGAAGCACTTAGAGTGGTAATCAATGCTTTTTCGTGAAGTTTTATTCATTGTTTACAATACTTAAATGAAGTACTCGTAGAAGAAGCTCTTATCGTAGTAAGATATGATGCTTTGTGGAGTTCTCTTGAATGGTTACCACTCGTAAATGAAAGACTCTGATAAGAAGCACTTATAGTAGGATATGATGTTTTTTGGTGTTTTATGTAATGACTACAACCCATAAATGAAGTACTCCGATAAGAAACACTTCTCGTACTAGGATAAGATGTTCTGTGATGTTCTCTTTAATGGTTACCACCCATAAATGAAGTACTCTGACCAAAATCATTCATAAATTAAGTACTCGGACGTAAAGCTCTTGGAGTGGTAATCTATGCTTCTTCGAGGTGTTTCACTCATTGTTTGCAACACTGGAAAGAAGTACTCCGAGAAGAAACTCTTCTCGTAGTAATATATGATGCTTTGTGAGGTTTTCTTTAATGATTACCTCCCATAAATGAAGTACTCTAATCAAAAACTCTTCTCGTAGCAGGATAAGATGTTTTGTGATGTTTTCTTTAATAGTTACCACCCATAAATGAAGTACTCTGATCAGAATCACTCATAAATTAAGTATTCGGATCTGAAGCACTTGTTGTGGTAATCTATGCTTCTTCATGGTGTTTAGTCATTGTGATGTTTTCTTTGAAGATTACAACCCATAAATGAAGTACTCTAATCAGAATCACTCATAAATTAAGTAATCAGACACGAAGCACACAAAGTGATAATTTATGCTTCCTCGTGGTGTTTTATTCATTGTTTTCAACACTGAAATAAAGTACTCGGAGAGGAAACTCTTCTCATAGTAAGATATGATGCTTTATGGAGTTTTCTTGAAAGATTACCACTCATATATTAAGTACTTTGATCAGAAACATTTCTAATAGTAAGGTATAATGCTCTTTGGTGTTTTCTGTAATGGTTAGAACCCATAAATGATGTACTTAAATAAGAAACACTTATCGTACTAGGATAAGATGTTTTGTGATGTTTTCTTTAATGGTTACAACCCATAAATGAAGTACTCTGATCATAATCATTCATCAATTATGTACTTGGGCCTGAAGAACTGAGAGTGGTAATTTATGCTTCTTCGTGGTGTCTTATTCATTGTCTACATTACTGAAATGAAGTACTCGGAAAAAAAAAAAACTCTTCTCGTAGTTACATATGATGCGTTCTGATGTTTTCTTTAATGATTACCACCAATAAATGTAGTACTTTTAAGAATGACTAATAAATTACGTACTCAAACATGAAGCACTCGGAGTGGTAATCTATGCCTCATCGTGGTGTTTTACTCATTGTTTTCAACACTGAAAAGAAGTACTCCGAGAAGAAACTCTTCTCGTTGTAAGATATGATGCTTTGTGGAGTTCTCTTGAAGGATTACCACTCGTAAATGAAAGACTCTGATAAGAAGCACTTATAGTAGGATATGAGTCTTTTTGGTGTTTTATGTATTGGTTACAACGCATATATGAAGTACTCAGATAAGAAACACTTCCCGTAGTAGGATAAGATGCTTTGTGTTGTTCTCTTTAATGGTTACCACCCATAAATAAAGTACTTTGACCATAATCATTCGTAAATTAAGTACTCGAACATGAAGCACAAAGGGTGGTAATCTATGCTTCTTCGTGGTATTTTATTCATTGTTTACAACACTGAAATGAAGTACCCGGAGAAGAAGCTCTTCTCGTAGTTACATATGTTGCATTGTGATGTTTTATTTAATGGTTACCACCCATAAATGTAGTACTCTTAAGAATCACTCATAAATTAAGTACTCAGACATGAAGCACTTTGAGTGGTAATCTATGCTTCTTCGTGGTGTTTTGTTCATTGTTTACAACCGTTAAATGAAGTAATTATAGAAGAAACTCTTCTCATAGTAAGATATAATGCTTTGTATAGTTCTCTTGAAAGGTTACCACTCGTAAATGAAGTGCTCTGATCAGAAACACTTATAGGATATGAATCTTTTTTTGTTTTTATGTAATGGTTACAACCCATAAATGAAGTACTCATATATGAAACACTTCTCGTAGTAGGATAAGATGGTTAGCATTGTTCTATGTATTGGTTGCCACCCATAAATGAAGTACTCTGACCATAATCATTCATAAATTAAGAATTCGGACGTAAAGCTCTTGGAGTGGTAATCTATGCTTCTTCGTGGTGTTTTACTCATTGTTTGCAACACTGAAGAGAAGTACTCCGAGAAGAAACTCTTCTCGTAGTAAGATATGATGCTTTGTGAGATTTTCTTTAAAGATTACCTCCCATAAATGAAGTACTCTAATCAGAAACTCTTCTCGTAGTAGGATAAGATGCTTTGCGATGTTCTCTTTAATGATTACCACCCATAAATGAAATACTCTGACCATAATCATTCATAAATTAAGTACTCGGACGTAAAGCACTTGGAGTGGTAATCTATGCTTCTTCGTGTAAACTCATTGTTTTCAACACAGAAAAAAGTACTCCGAGAAGAAACTCTTCTCGTAGTAAGATATGATGCTTTGTGATGTTTTCTATAATGATTACCTCCCATAAATTAAGTACTTTGACCATAATCATTTGTAAATTAAGTACTCGAATCTGAAGCACATAGGGTTGTAATCTATGCTTCTTCGTGATGTTTTATTCATTGTTTGCAACACTGAAAATAATTACTCCGAGAAGAAACTCTTCTCGTAATAATATATGATGCGTTGTGAAGTTTTTCTTTAATGATTACCACCCATAAATGAAGTACTCTGATCAGAACCACTCATAAATTAAGTAATCAGACATGAAGCACTTAGACTGGTAATATATTCTTCTCCGTGTGATTTTATTTGTTGTTTGCAACACTGACATGAATTACTCAAAGAAGAAACTCTTCTCGTAATAAGATATGATGCTTTGTGGAATTTTCTTGAACGATTACCACTCATAAATGAAGTACTCTGATCAGAAACTCTTCTCGTAGTAGGATAAGATGCTGTGTGATGTTTTCTTTAATGGTTACCACCCATAAATGAAGTATTCTGATCAGAATCACTCATTAATTAAGTACTCGGATCTGAAGCGCTTGTAGTGATTATATATGCTTCTTCATGATGTTTTATTCATTATTTGCAACACTAAAATGAAGTACTCAGAGAAGAAACTCTTCTCGTAGTAAGATATGATGCATTGTGATGTTTTCTTTAATAATTACAACCCATAAATGAAGTACTCAAATCAGAATCACTCAGAAATTAAGTACTAAGACACGAAGCACTTAGAGTGGTAATTTATGCTTCTTCGTGGTGTTTTATTCATTGTTTACAACACTTAAATAATGTACTCGGAGAGGAAACTCTTCTCATAGTAATATATGATGCTTTATGGAGTTTTCTTGAAAGATTACCACTCATATATTAAGTACTCTGATAAAAAATATTTCTAATAGTAAGATATAATGCTCTTTGGTGTTTTCTGTAATGGTTACAACCCATAAATGAAGTACTTAAATAAGAAGCACATATCATACTAGGATAAGATGTTTTGTGATGTTTTCTTTAATGGTTACCACCCATTAATGAAGTACTCTGATCAAATTCATTCATCAGTTAAGTACTCGGTCCTGAAGCTCTGAGAGTGGTAATCTATGCTTCTTCGTGGTGTCTTATTCATTGTCTACAACAATGAAATGAAGTACTCGAAAAAGAAACTCTTATCGGAGTTAAACATGATGTGTTCTGATGTTTTCTTTAATGATTACCACCAATAATTGTAGTACTGTTAAGAATCACTTATAAATTAAGTACTCAAACATGAAGCACTTAGAGTGGTAATCAATGCTTTTTCGTGGTATTTTATTCATTGTTTACAATACTTAAATGAAGTACTCGTAGAAGAAGCTCTTATCGTAGTAAGATATGATGCTTTGTGGAGTTCTCTTGAATGGTTACCACTCGTAAATGAAAGACTCTGATAAGAAGCACTTATAGTAGGATATGATGTTTTTTGGTGTTTTATGTAATGGCTACAACCCATAAATGAAGTACTCCGATAAGAAACACTTCTCGTACTAGGATAAGATGTTCTGTGATGTTCTCTTTAATGGTTACCACCCATAAATGAAGTACTCTGACCAAAATCATTCATAAATTAAGTACTCGGACGTAAAGCTCTTGGAGTGGTAATCTATGCTTCTTCGAGGTGTTTCACTCATTGTTTGCAACATTGGAAAGAAGTACTCCGAGAAGAAACTCTTCTCGTAGTAATATATGATGCTTTGTGAGGTTTTCTTTAATGATTACCTCCCATAAATGAAGTACTCTAATCAAAAACTCTTCTCGTAGCAGGATAAGATGTTTTGTGATGTTTTCTTTAATAGTTACCACCCATAAATGAAGTACTCTGATCAGAATCACTCATAAATTAAGTATTCGGATCTGAAGCACTTGTTGTGGTAATCTATGCTTCTTCATGGTGTTTAGTCATTGTGATGTTTTCTTTGAAGATTACAACCCATAAATGAAGTACTCTAATCAGAATCACTCATAAATTAAGTAATCAGACACGAAGCACACAAAGTGATAATTTATGCTTCCTCGTGGTGTTTTATTCATTGTTTTCAACACTGAAATAAAGTACTCGGAGAGGAAACTCTTCTCATAGTAAGATATGATGCTTTATGGAGTTTTCTTGAAAGATTACCACTCATATATTAAGTACTTTGATCAGAAACATTTCTAATAGTAAGGTATAATGCTCTTTGGTGTTTTCTGTAATGGTTAGAACCCATAAATGATGTACTTAAATAAGAAACACTTATCGTACTAGGATAAGATGTTTTGTGATGTTTTCTTTAATGGTTACAACCCATAAATGAAGTACTCTGATCATAATCATTCATCAATTATGTACTTGGGCCTGAAGAACTGAGAGTGGTAATTTATGCTTCTTCGTGGTGTCTTATTCATTGTCTACATTACTGAAATGAAGTACTCGGAAAAAAAAAAAACTCTTCTCGTAGTTACATATGATGCGTTCTGATGTTTTCTTTAATGATTACCACCAATAAATGTAGTACTTTTAAGAATGACTAATAAATTACGTACTCAAACATGAAGCACTCGGAGTGGTAATCTATGCCTCATCGTGGTGTTTTACTCATTGTTTTCAACACTGAAAAGAAGTACTCCGAGAAGAAACTCTTCTCGTTGTAAGATATGATGCTTTGTGGAGTTCTCTTGAAGGATTACCACTCGTAAATGAAAGACTCTGATAAGAAGCACTTATAGTAGGATATGAGTCTTTTTGGTGTTTTATGTATTGGTTACAACGCATATATGAAGTACTCAGATAAGAAACACTTCCCGTAGTAGGATAAGATGCTTTGTGTTGTTCTCTTTAATGGTTACCACCCATAAATAAAGTACTTTGACCATAATCATTCGTAAATTAAGTACTCGAACATGAAGCACAAAGGGTGGTAATCTATGCTTCTTCGTGGTATTTTATTCATTGTTTACAACACTGAAATGAAGTACCCGGAGAAGAAGCTCTTCTCGTAGTTACATATGTTGCATTGTGATGTTTTATTTAATGGTTACCACCCATAAATGTAGTACTCTTAAGAATCACTCATAAATTAAGTACTCAGACATGAAGCACTTTGAGTGGTAATCTATGCTTCTTCGTGGTGTTTTGTTCATTGTTTACAACCGTTAAATGAAGTAATTATAGAAGAAACTCTTCTCATAGTAAGATATAATGCTTTGTATAGTTCTCTTGAAAGGTTACCACTCGTAAATGAAGTGCTCTGATCAGAAACACTTATAGGATATGAATCTTTTTTTGTTTTTATGTAATGGTTACAACCCATAAATGAAGTACTCATATATGAAACACTTCTCGTAGTAGGATAAGATGGTTAGCATTGTTCTATGTATTGGTTGCCACCCATAAATGAAGTACTCTGACCATAATCATTCATAAATTAAGTATTCGGACGTAAAGCTCTTGGAGTGGTAATCTATGCTTCTTCGTGGTGTTTTACTCATTGTTTGCAACACTGAAGAGAAGTACTCCGAGAAGAAACTCTTCTCGTAGTAAGATATGATGCTTTGTGAGATTTTCTTTAAAGATTACCTCCCATAAATGAAGTACTCTAATCAGAAACTCTTCTCGTAGTAGGATAAGATGCTTTGCGATGTTCTCTTTAATGATTACCACCCATAAATGAAATACTCTGACCATAATCATTCATAAATTAAGTACTCGGACGTAAAGCACTTGGAGTGGTAATCTATGCTTCTTCGTGTAAACTCATTGTTTTCAACACAGAAAAAAGTACTCCGAGAAGAAACTCTTCTCGTAGTAAGATATGATGCTTTGTGATGTTTTCTATAATGATTACCTCCCATAAATTAAGTACTTTGACCATAATCATTTGTAAATTAAGTACTCGAATCTGAAGCACATAGGGTTGTAATCTATGCTTCTTCGTGATGTTTTATTCATTGTTTGCAACACTGAAAATAATTACTCCGAGAAGAAACTCTTCTCGTAATAATATATGATGCGTTGTGAAGTTTTTCTTTAATGATTACCACCCATAAATGAAGTACTCTGATCAGAACCACTCATAAATTAAGTAATCAGACATGAAGCACTTAGACTGGTAATATATTCTTCTCCGTGTGATTTTATTTGTTGTTTGCAACACTGACATGAATTACTCAAAGAAGAAACTCTTCTCGTAATAAGATATGATGCTTTGTGGAATTTTCTTGAACGATTACCACTCATAAATGAAGTACTCTGATCAGAAACTCTTCTCGTAGTAGGATAAGATGCTGTGTGATGTTTTCTTTAATGGTTACCACCCATAAATGAAGTATTCTGATCAGAATCACTCATTAATTAAGTACTCGGATCTGAAGCGCTTGTAGTGATTATATATGCTTCTTCATGATGTTTTATTCATTATTTGCAACACTAAAATGAAGTACTCAGAGAAGAAACTCTTCTCGTAGTAAGATATGATGCATTGTGATGTTTTCTTTAATAATTACAACCCATAAATGAAGTACTCAAATCAGAATCACTCAGAAATTAAGTACTAAGACACGAAGCACTTAGAGTGGTAATTTATGCTTCTTCGTGGTGTTTTATTCATTGTTTACAACACTTAAATAATGTACTCGGAGAGGAAACTCTTCTCATAGTAATATATGATGCTTTATGGAGTTTTCTTGAAAGATTACCACTCATATATTAAGTACTCTGATAAAAAATATTTCTAATAGTAAGATATAATGCTCTTTGGTGTTTTCTGTAATGGTTACAACCCATAAATGAAGTACTTAAATAAGAAGCACATATCATACTAGGATAAGATGTTTTGTGATGTTTTCTTTAATGGTTACCACCCATTAATGAAGTACTCTGATCAAATTCATTCATCAGTTAAGTACTCGGTCCTGAAGCTCTGAGAGTGGTAATCTATGCTTCTTCGTGGTGTCTTATTCATTGTCTACAACAATGAAATGAAGTACTCGAAAAAGAAACTCTTATCGGAGTTAAACATGATGTGTTCTGATGTTTTCTTTAATGATTACCACCAATAATTGTAGTACTGTTAAGAATCACTTATAAATTAAGTACTCAAACATGAAGCACTTAGAGTGGTAATCAATGCTTTTTCGTGGTATTTTATTCATTGTTTACAATACTTAAATGAAGTACTCGTAGAAGAAGCTCTTATCGTAGTAAGATATGATGCTTTGTGGAGTTCTCTTGAATGGTTACCACTCGTAAATGAAAGACTCTGATAAGAAGCACTTATAGTAGGATATGATGTTTTTTGGTGTTTTATGTAATGGCTACAACCCATAAATGAAGTACTCCGATAAGAAACACTTCTCGTACTAGGATAAGATGTTCTGTGATGTTCTCTTTAATGGTTACCACCCATAAATGAAGTACTCTGACCAAAATCATTCATAAATTAAGTACTCGGACGTAAAGCTCTTGGAGTGGTAATCTATGCTTCTTCGAGGTGTTTCACTCATTGTTTGCAACACTGGAAAGAAGTACTCCGAGAAGAAACTCTTCTCGTAGTAATATATGATGCTTTGTGAGGTTTTCTTTAATGATTACCTCCCATAAATGAAGTACTCTAATCAAAAACTCTTCTCGTAGCAGGATAAGATGTTTTGTGATGTTTTCTTTAATAGTTACCACCCATAAATGAAGTACTCTGATCAGAATCACTCATAAATTAAGTATTCGGATCTGAAGCACTTGTTGTGGTAATCTATGCTTCTTCATGGTGTTTAGTCATTGTGATGTTTTCTTTGAAGATTACAACCCATAAATGAAGTACTCTAATCAGAATCACTCATAAATTAAGTAATCAGACACGAAGCACACAAAGTGATAATTTATGCTTCCTCGTGGTGTTTTATTCATTGTTTTCAACACTGAAATAAAGTACTCGGAGAGGAAACTCTTCTCATAGTAAGATATGATGCTTTATGGAGTTTTCTTGAAAGATTACCACTCATATATTAAGTACTTTGATCAGAAACATTTCTAATAGTAAGGTATAATGCTCTTTGGTGTTTTCTGTAATGGTTAGAACCCATAAATGATGTACTTAAATAAGAAACACTTATCGTACTAGGATAAGATGTTTTGTGATGTTTTCTTTAATGGTTACAACCCATAAATGAAGTACTCTGATCATAATCATTCATCAATTATGTACTTGGGCCTGAAGAACTGAGAGTGGTAATTTATGCTTCTTCGTGGTGTCTTATTCATTGTCTACATTACTGAAATGAAGTACTCGGAAAAAAAAAAAACTCTTCTCGTAGTTACATATGATGCGTTCTGATGTTTTCTTTAATGATTACCACCAATAAATGTAGTACTTTTAAGAATGACTAATAAATTACGTACTCAAACATGAAGCACTCGGAGTGGTAATCTATGCCTCATCGTGGTGTTTTACTCATTGTTTTCAACACTGAAAAGAAGTACTCCGAGAAGAAACTCTTCTCGTTGTAAGATATGATGCTTTGTGGAGTTCTCTTGAAGGATTACCACTCGTAAATGAAAGACTCTGATAAGAAGCACTTATAGTAGGATATGAGTCTTTTTGGTGTTTTATGTATTGGTTACAACGCATATATGAAGTACTCAGATAAGAAACACTTCCCGTAGTAGGATAAGATGCTTTGTGTTGTTCTCTTTAATGGTTACCACCCATAAATAAAGTACTTTGACCATAATCATTCGTAAATTAAGTACTCGAACATGAAGCACAAAGGGTGGTAATCTATGCTTCTTCGTGGTATTTTATTCATTGTTTACAACACTGAAATGAAGTACCCGGAGAAGAAGCTCTTCTCGTAGTTACATATGTTGCATTGTGATGTTTTATTTAATGGTTACCACCCATAAATGTAGTACTCTTAAGAATCACTCATAAATTAAGTACTCAGACATGAAGCACTTTGAGTGGTAATCTATGCTTCTTCGTGGTGTTTTGTTCATTGTTTACAACCGTTAAATGAAGTAATTATAGAAGAAACTCTTCTCATAGTAAGATATAATGCTTTGTATAGTTCTCTTGAAAGGTTACCACTCGTAAATGAAGTGCTCTGATCAGAAACACTTATAGGATATGAATCTTTTTTTGTTTTTATGTAATGGTTACAACCCATAAATGAAGTACTCATATATGAAACACTTCTCGTAGTAGGATAAGATGGTTAGCATTGTTCTATGTATTGGTTGCCACCCATAAATGAAGTACTCTGACCATAATCATTCATAAATTAAGAATTCGGACGTAAAGCTCTTGGAGTGGTAATCTATGCTTCTTCGTGGTGTTTTACTCATTGTTTGCAACACTGAAGAGAAGTACTCCGAGAAGAAACTCTTCTCGTAGTAAGATATGATGCTTTGTGAGATTTTCTTTAAAGATTACCTCCCATAAATGAAGTACTCTAATCAGAAACTCTTCTCGTAGTAGGATAAGATGCTTTGCGATGTTCTCTTTAATGATTACCACCCATAAATGAAATACTCTGACCATAATCATTCATAAATTAAGTACTCGGACGTAAAGCACTTGGAGTGGTAATCTATGCTTCTTCGTGTAAACTCATTGTTTTCAACACAGAAAAAAGTACTCCGAGAAGAAACTCTTCTCGTAGTAAGATATGATGCTTTGTGATGTTTTCTATAATGATTACCTCCCATAAATTAAGTACTTTGACCATAATCATTTGTAAATTAAGTACTCGAATCTGAAGCACATAGGGTTGTAATCTATGCTTCTTCGTGATGTTTTATTCATTGTTTGCAACACTGAAAATAATTACTCCGAGAAGAAACTCTTCTCGTAATAATATATGATGCGTTGTGAAGTTTTTCTTTAATGATTACCACCCATAAATGAAGTACTCTGATCAGAACCACTCATAAATTAAGTAATCAGACATGAAGCACTTAGACTGGTAATATATTCTTCTCCGTGTGATTTTATTTGTTGTTTGCAACACTGACATGAATTACTCAAAGAAGAAACTCTTCTCGTAATAAGATATGATGCTTTGTGGAATTTTCTTGAACGATTACCACTCATAAATGAAGTACTCTGATCAGAAACTCTTCTCGTAGTAGGATAAGATGCTGTGTGATGTTTTCTTTAATGGTTACCACCCATAAATGAAGTATTCTGATCAGAATCACTCATTAATTAAGTACTCGGATCTGAAGCGCTTGTAGTGATTATATATGCTTCTTCATGATGTTTTATTCATTATTTGCAACACTAAAATGAAGTACTCAGAGAAGAAACTCTTCTCGTAGTAAGATATGATGCATTGTGATGTTTTCTTTAATAATTACAACCCATAAATGAAGTACTCAAATCAGAATCACTCAGAAATTAAGTACTAAGACACGAAGCACTTAGAGTGGTAATTTATGCTTCTTCGTGGTGTTTTATTCATTGTTTACAACACTTAAATAATGTACTCGGAGAGGAAACTCTTCTCATAGTAATATATGATGCTTTATGGAGTTTTCTTGAAAGATTACCACTCATATATTAAGTACTCTGATAAAAAATATTTCTAATAGTAAGATATAATGCTCTTTGGTGTTTTCTGTAATGGTTACAACCCATAAATGAAGTACTTAAATAAGAAGCACATATCATACTAGGATAAGATGTTTTGTGATGTTTTCTTTAATGGTTACCACCCATTAATGAAGTACTCTGATCAAATTCATTCATCAGTTAAGTACTCGGTCCTGAAGCTCTGAGAGTGGTAATCTATGCTTCTTCGTGGTGTCTTATTCATTGTCTACAACAATGAAATGAAGTACTCGAAAAAGAAACTCTTATCGGAGTTAAACATGATGTGTTCTGATGTTTTCTTTAATGATTACCACCAATAATTGTAGTACTGTTAAGAATCACTTATAAATTAAGTACTCAAACATGAAGCACTTAGAGTGGTAATCAATGCTTTTTCGTGGTATTTTATTCATTGTTTACAATACTTAAATGAAGTACTCGTAGAAGAAGCTCTTATCGTAGTAAGATATGATGCTTTGTGGAGTTCTCTTGAATGGTTACCACTCGTAAATGAAAGACTCTGATAAGAAGCACTTATAGTAGGATATGATGTTTTTTGGTGTTTTATGTAATGGCTACAACCCATAAATGAAGTACTCCGATAAGAAACACTTCTCGTACTAGGATAAGATGTTCTGTGATGTTCTCTTTAATGGTTACCACCCATAAATGAAGTACTCTGACCAAAATCATTCATAAATTAAGTACTCGGACGTAAAGCTCTTGGAGTGGTAATCTATGCTTCTTCGAGGTGTTTCACTCATTGTTTGCAACACTGGAAAGAAGTACTCCGAGAAGAAACTCTTCTCGTAGTAATATATGATGCTTTGTGAGGTTTTCTTTAATGATTACCTCCCATAAATGAAGTACTCTAATCAAAAACTCTTCTCGTAGCAGGATAAGATGTTTTGTGATGTTTTCTTTAATAGTTACCACCCATAAATGAAGTACTCTGATCAGAATCACTCATAAATTAAGTATTCGGATCTGAAGCACTTGTTGTGGTAATCTATGCTTCTTCATGGTGTTTAGTCATTGTGATGTTTTCTTTGAAGATTACAACCCATAAATGAAGTACTCTAATCAGAATCACTCATAAATTAAGTAATCAG
The DNA here is from genome assembly GCA_964058865.1 of Eleocharis quinqueflora. Lineage (NCBI taxonomy): Eukaryota > Viridiplantae > Streptophyta > Magnoliopsida > Poales > Cyperaceae > Eleocharis > Eleocharis quinqueflora. The sequence continues at coordinate 109,174 of CAXKVX010001060.1, forward strand.
ACACGAAGCACACAAAGTGATAATTTATGCTTCCTCGTGGTGTTTTATTCATTGTTTTCAACACTGAAATAAAGTACTCGGAGAGGAAACTCTTCTCATAGTAAGATATGATGCTTTATGGAGTTTTCTTGAAAGATTACCACTCATATATTAAGTACTTTGATCAGAAACATTTCTAATAGTAAGGTATAATGCTCTTTGGTGTTTTCTGTAATGGTTAGAACCCATAAATGATGTACTTAAATAAGAAACACTTATCGTACTAGGATAAGATGTTTTGTGATGTTTTCTTTAATGGTTACAACCCATAAATGAAGTACTCTGATCATAATCATTCATCAATTATGTACTTGGGCCTGAAGAACTGAGAGTGGTAATTTATGCTTCTTCGTGGTGTCTTATTCATTGTCTACATTACTGAAATGAAGTACTCGGAAAAAAAAAAAACTCTTCTCGTAGTTACATATGATGCGTTCTGATGTTTTCTTTAATGATTACCACCAATAAATGTAGTACTTTTAAGAATGACTAATAAATTACGTACTCAAACATGAAGCACTCGGAGTGGTAATCTATGCCTCATCGTGGTGTTTTACTCATTGTTTTCAACACTGAAAAGAAGTACTCCGAGAAGAAACTCTTCTCGTTGTAAGATATGATGCTTTGTGGAGTTCTCTTGAAGGATTACCACTCGTAAATGAAAGACTCTGATAAGAAGCACTTATAGTAGGATATGAGTCTTTTTGGTGTTTTATGTATTGGTTACAACGCATATATGAAGTACTCAGATAAGAAACACTTCCCGTAGTAGGATAAGATGCTTTGTGTTGTTCTCTTTAATGGTTACCACCCATAAATAAAGTACTTTGACCATAATCATTCGTAAATTAAGTACTCGAACATGAAGCACAAAGGGTGGTAATCTATGCTTCTTCGTGGTATTTTATTCATTGTTTACAACACTGAAATGAAGTACCCGGAGAAGAAGCTCTTCTCGTAGTTACATATGTTGCATTGTGATGTTTTATTTAATGGTTACCACCCATAAATGTAGTACTCTTAAGAATCACTCATAAATTAAGTACTCAGACATGAAGCACTTTGAGTGGTAATCTATGCTTCTTCGTGGTGTTTTGTTCATTGTTTACAACCGTTAAATGAAGTAATTATAGAAGAAACTCTTCTCATAGTAAGATATAATGCTTTGTATAGTTCTCTTGAAAGGTTACCACTCGTAAATGAAGTGCTCTGATCAGAAACACTTATAGGATATGAATCTTTTTTTGTTTTTATGTAATGGTTACAACCCATAAATGAAGTACTCATATATGAAACACTTCTCGTAGTAGGATAAGATGGTTAGCATTGTTCTATGTATTGGTTGCCACCCATAAATGAAGTACTCTGACCATAATCATTCATAAATTAAGAATTCGGACGTAAAGCTCTTGGAGTGGTAATCTATGCTTCTTCGTGGTGTTTTACTCATTGTTTGCAACACTGAAGAGAAGTACTCCGAGAAGAAACTCTTCTCGTAGTAAGATATGATGCTTTGTGAGATTTTCTTTAAAGATTACCTCCCATAAATGAAGTACTCTAATCAGAAACTCTTCTCGTAGTAGGATAAGATGCTTTGCGATGTTCTCTTTAATGATTACCACCCATAAATGAAATACTCTGACCATAATCATTCATAAATTAAGTACTCGGACGTAAAGCACTTGGAGTGGTAATCTATGCTTCTTCGTGTAAACTCATTGTTTTCAACACAGAAAAAAGTACTCCGAGAAGAAACTCTTCTCGTAGTAAGATATGATGCTTTGTGATGTTTTCTATAATGATTACCTCCCATAAATTAAGTACTTTGACCATAATCATTTGTAAATTAAGTACTCGAATCTGAAGCACATAGGGTTGTAATCTATGCTTCTTCGTGATGTTTTATTCATTGTTTGCAACACTGAAAATAATTACTCCGAGAAGAAACTCTTCTCGTAATAATATATGATGCGTTGTGAAGTTTTTCTTTAATGATTACCACCCATAAATGAAGTACTCTGATCAGAACCACTCATAAATTAAGTAATCAGACATGAAGCACTTAGACTGGTAATATATTCTTCTCCGTGTGATTTTATTTGTTGTTTGCAACACTGACATGAATTACTCAAAGAAGAAACTCTTCTCGTAATAAGATATGATGCTTTGTGGAATTTTCTTGAACGATTACCACTCATAAATGAAGTACTCTGATCAGAAACTCTTCTCGTAGTAGGATAAGATGCTGTGTGATGTTTTCTTTAATGGTTACCACCCATAAATGAAGTATTCTGATCAGAATCACTCATTAATTAAGTACTCGGATCTGAAGCGCTTGTAGTGATTATATATGCTTCTTCATGATGTTTTATTCATTATTTGCAACACTAAAATGAAGTACTCAGAGAAGAAACTCTTCTCGTAGTAAGATATGATGCATTGTGATGTTTTCTTTAATAATTACAACCCATAAATGAAGTACTCAAATCAGAATCACTCAGAAATTAAGTACTAAGACACGAAGCACTTAGAGTGGTAATTTATGCTTCTTCGTGGTGTTTTATTCATTGTTTACAACACTTAAATAATGTACTCGGAGAGGAAACTCTTCTCATAGTAATATATGATGCTTTATGGAGTTTTCTTGAAAGATTACCACTCATATATTAAGTACTCTGATAAAAAATATTTCTAATAGTAAGATATAATGCTCTTTGGTGTTTTCTGTAATGGTTACAACCCATAAATGAAGTACTTAAATAAGAAGCACATATCATACTAGGATAAGATGTTTTGTGATGTTTTCTTTAATGGTTACCACCCATTAATGAAGTACTCTGATCAAATTCATTCATCAGTTAAGTACTCGGTCCTGAAGCTCTGAGAGTGGTAATCTATGCTTCTTCGTGGTGTCTTATTCATTGTCTACAACAATGAAATGAAGTACTCGAAAAAGAAACTCTTATCGGAGTTAAACATGATGTGTTCTGATGTTTTCTTTAATGATTACCACCAATAATTGTAGTACTGTTAAGAATCACTTATAAATTAAGTACTCAAACATGAAGCACTTAGAGTGGTAATCAATGCTTTTTCGTGGTATTTTATTCATTGTTTACAATACTTAAATGAAGTACTCGTAGAAGAAGCTCTTATCGTAGTAAGATATGATGCTTTGTGGAGTTCTCTTGAATGGTTACCACTCGTAAATGAAAGACTCTGATAAGAAGCACTTATAGTAGGATATGATGTTTTTTGGTGTTTTATGTAATGGCTACAACCCATAAATGAAGTACTCCGATAAGAAACACTTCTCGTACTAGGATAAGATGTTCTGTGATGTTCTCTTTAATGGTTACCACCCATAAATGAAGTACTCTGACCAAAATCATTCATAAATTAAGTACTCGGACGTAAAGCTCTTGGAGTGGTAATCTATGCTTCTTCGAGGTGTTTCACTCATTGTTTGCAACACTGGAAAGAAGTACTCCGAGAAGAAACTCTTCTCGTAGTAATATATGATGCTTTGTGAGGTTTTCTTTAATGATTACCTCCCATAAATGAAGTACTCTAATCAAAAACTCTTCTCGTAGCAGGATAAGATGTTTTGTGATGTTTTCTTTAATAGTTACCACCCATAAATGAAGTACTCTGATCAGAATCACTCATAAATTAAGTATTCGGATCTGAAGCACTTGTTGTGGTAATCTATGCTTCTTCATGGTGTTTAGTCATTGTGATGTTTTCTTTGAAGATTACAACCCATAAATGAAGTACTCTAATCAGAATCACTCATAAATTAAGTAATCAGACACGAAGCACACAAAGTGATAATTTATGCTTCCTCGTGGTGTTTTATTCATTGTTTTCAACACTGAAATAAAGTACTCGGAGAGGAAACTCTTCTCATAGTAAGATATGATGCTTTATGGAGTTTTCTTGAAAGATTACCACTCATATATTAAGTACTTTGATCAGAAACATTTCTAATAGTAAGGTATAATGCTCTTTGGTGTTTTCTGTAATGGTTAGAACCCATAAATGATGTACTTAAATAAGAAACACTTATCGTACTAGGATAAGATGTTTTGTGATGTTTTCTTTAATGGTTACAACCCATAAATGAAGTACTCTGATCATAATCATTCATCAATTATGTACTTGGGCCTGAAGAACTGAGAGTGGTAATTTATGCTTCTTCGTGGTGTCTTATTCATTGTCTACATTACTGAAATGAAGTACTCGGAAAAAAAAAAAACTCTTCTCGTAGTTACATATGATGCGTTCTGATGTTTTCTTTAATGATTACCACCAATAAATGTAGTACTTTTAAGAATGACTAATAAATTACGTACTCAAACATGAAGCACTCGGAGTGGTAATCTATGCCTCATCGTGGTGTTTTACTCATTGTTTTCAACACTGAAAAGAAGTACTCCGAGAAGAAACTCTTCTCGTTGTAAGATATGATGCTTTGTGGAGTTCTCTTGAAGGATTACCACTCGTAAATGAAAGACTCTGATAAGAAGCACTTATAGTAGGATATGAGTCTTTTTGGTGTTTTATGTATTGGTTACAACGCATATATGAAGTACTCAGATAAGAAACACTTCCCGTAGTAGGATAAGATGCTTTGTGTTGTTCTCTTTAATGGTTACCACCCATAAATAAAGTACTTTGACCATAATCATTCGTAAATTAAGTACTCGAACATGAAGCACAAAGGGTGGTAATCTATGCTTCTTCGTGGTATTTTATTCATTGTTTACAACACTGAAATGAAGTACCCGGAGAAGAAGCTCTTCTCGTAGTTACATATGTTGCATTGTGATGTTTTATTTAATGGTTACCACCCATAAATGTAGTACTCTTAAGAATCACTCATAAATTAAGTACTCAGACATGAAGCACTTTGAGTGGTAATCTATGCTTCTTCGTGGTGTTTTGTTCATTGTTTACAACCGTTAAATGAAGTAATTATAGAAGAAACTCTTCTCATAGTAAGATATAATGCTTTGTATAGTTCTCTTGAAAGGTTACCACTCGTAAATGAAGTGCTCTGATCAGAAACACTTATAGGATATGAATCTTTTTTTGTTTTTATGTAATGGTTACAACCCATAAATGAAGTACTCATATATGAAACACTTCTCGTAGTAGGATAAGATGGTTAGCATTGTTCTATGTATTGGTTGCCACCCATAAATGAAGTACTCTGACCATAATCATTCATAAATTAAGAATTCGGACGTAAAGCTCTTGGAGTGGTAATCTATGCTTCTTCGTGGTGTTTTACTCATTGTTTGCAACACTGAAGAGAAGTACTCCGAGAAGAAACTCTTCTCGTAGTAAGATATGATGCTTTGTGAGATTTTCTTTAAAGATTACCTCCCATAAATGAAGTACTCTAATCAGAAACTCTTCTCGTAGTAGGATAAGATGCTTTGCGATGTTCTCTTTAATGATTACCACCCATAAATGAAATACTCTGACCATAATCATTCATAAATTAAGTACTCGGACGTAAAGCACTTGGAGTGGTAATCTATGCTTCTTCGTGTAAACTCATTGTTTTCAACACAGAAAAAAGTACTCCGAGAAGAAACTCTTCTCGTAGTAAGATATGATGCTTTGTGATGTTTTCTATAATGATTACCTCCCATAAATTAAGTACTTTGACCATAATCATTTGTAAATTAAGTACTCGAATCTGAAGCACATAGGGTTGTAATCTATGCTTCTTCGTGATGTTTTATTCATTGTTTGCAACACTGAAAATAATTACTCCGAGAAGAAACTCTTCTCGTAATAATATATGATGCGTTGTGAAGTTTTTCTTTAATGATTACCACCCATAAATGAAGTACTCTGATCAGAACCACTCATAAATTAAGTAATCAGACATGAAGCACTTAGACTGGTAATATATTCTTCTCCGTGTGATTTTATTTGTTGTTTGCAACACTGACATGAATTACTCAAAGAAGAAACTCTTCTCGTAATAAGATATGATGCTTTGTGGAATTTTCTTGAACGATTACCACTCATAAATGAAGTACTCTGATCAGAAACTCTTCTCGTAGTAGGATAAGATGCTGTGTGATGTTTTCTTTAATGGTTACCACCCATAAATGAAGTATTCTGATCAGAATCACTCATTAATTAAGTACTCGGATCTGAAGCGCTTGTAGTGATTATATATGCTTCTTCATGATGTTTTATTCATTATTTGCAACACTAAAATGAAGTACTCAGAGAAGAAACTCTTCTCGTAGTAAGATATGATGCATTGTGATGTTTTCTTTAATAATTACAACCCATAAATGAAGTACTCAAATCAGAATCACTCAGAAATTAAGTACTAAGACACGAAGCACTTAGAGTGGTAATTTATGCTTCTTCGTGGTGTTTTATTCATTGTTTACAACACTTAAATAATGTACTCGGAGAGGAAACTCTTCTCATAGTAATATATGATGCTTTATGGAGTTTTCTTGAAAGATTACCACTCATATATTAAGTACTCTGATAAAAAATATTTCTAATAGTAAGATATAATGCTCTTTGGTGTTTTCTGTAATGGTTACAACCCATAAATGAAGTACTTAAATAAGAAGCACATATCATACTAGGATAAGATGTTTTGTGATGTTTTCTTTAATGGTTACCACCCATTAATGAAGTACTCTGATCAAATTCATTCATCAGTTAAGTACTCGGTCCTGAAGCTCTGAGAGTGGTAATCTATGCTTCTTCGTGGTGTCTTATTCATTGTCTACAACAATGAAATGAAGTACTCGAAAAAGAAACTCTTATCGGAGTTAAACATGATGTGTTCTGATGTTTTCTTTAATGATTACCACCAATAATTGTAGTACTGTTAAGAATCACTTATAAATTAAGTACTCAAACATGAAGCACTTAGAGTGGTAATCAATGCTTTTTCGTGGTATTTTATTCATTGTTTACAATACTTAAATGAAGTACTCGTAGAAGAAGCTCTTATCGTAGTAAGATATGATGCTTTGTGGAGTTCTCTTGAATGGTTACCACTCGTAAATGAAAGACTCTGATAAGAAGCACTTATAGTAGGATATGATGTTTTTTGGTGTTTTATGTAATGGCTACAACCCATAAATGAAGTACTCCGATAAGAAACACTTCTCGTACTAGGATAAGATGTTCTGTGATGTTCTCTTTAATGGTTACCACCCATAAATGAAGTACTCTGACCAAAATCATTCATAAATTAAGTACTCGGACGTAAAGCTCTTGGAGTGGTAATCTATGCTTCTTCGAGGTGTTTCACTCATTGTTTGCAACACTGGAAAGAAGTACTCCGAGAAGAAACTCTTCTCGTAGTAATATATGATGCTTTGTGAGGTTTTCTTTAATGATTACCTCCCATAAATGAAGTACTCTAATCAAAAACTCTTCTCGTAGCAGGATAAGATGTTTTGTGATGTTTTCTTTAATAGTTACCACCCATAAATGAAGTACTCTGATCAGAATCACTCATAAATTAAGTATTCGGATCTGAAGCACTTGTTGTGGTAATCTATGCTTCTTCATGGTGTTTAGTCATTGTGATGTTTTCTTTGAAGATTACAACCCATAAATGAAGTACTCTAATCAGAATCACTCATAAATTAAGTAATCAGACACGAAGCACACAAAGTGATAATTTATGCTTCCTCGTGGTGTTTTATTCATTGTTTTCAACACTGAAATAAAGTACTCGGAGAGGAAACTCTTCTCATAGTAAGATATGATGCTTTATGGAGTTTTCTTGAAAGATTACCACTCATATATTAAGTACTTTGATCAGAAACATTTCTAATAGTAAGGTATAATGCTCTTTGGTGTTTTCTGTAATGGTTAGAACCCATAAATGATGTACTTAAATAAGAAACACTTATCGTACTAGGATAAGATGTTTTGTGATGTTTTCTTTAATGGTTACAACCCATAAATGAAGTACTCTGATCATAATCATTCATCAATTATGTACTTGGGCCTGAAGAACTGAGAGTGGTAATTTATGCTTCTTCGTGGTGTCTTATTCATTGTCTACATTACTGAAATGAAGTACTCGGAAAAAAAAAAAACTCTTCTCGTAGTTACATATGATGCGTTCTGATGTTTTCTTTAATGATTACCACCAATAAATGTAGTACTTTTAAGAATGACTAATAAATTACGTACTCAAACATGAAGCACTCGGAGTGGTAATCTATGCCTCATCGTGGTGTTTTACTCATTGTTTTCAACACTGAAAAGAAGTACTCCGAGAAGAAACTCTTCTCGTTGTAAGATATGATGCTTTGTGGAGTTCTCTTGAAGGATTACCACTCGTAAATGAAAGACTCTGATAAGAAGCACTTATAGTAGGATATGAGTCTTTTTGGTGTTTTATGTATTGGTTACAACGCATATATGAAGTACTCAGATAAGAAACACTTCCCGTAGTAGGATAAGATGCTTTGTGTTGTTCTCTTTAATGGTTACCACCCATAAATAAAGTACTTTGACCATAATCATTCGTAAATTAAGTACTCGAACATGAAGCACAAAGGGTGGTAATCTATGCTTCTTCGTGGTATTTTATTCATTGTTTACAACACTGAAATGAAGTACCCGGAGAAGAAGCTCTTCTCGTAGTTACATATGTTGCATTGTGATGTTTTATTTAATGGTTACCACCCATAAATGTAGTACTCTTAAGAATCACTCATAAATTAAGTACTCAGACATGAAGCACTTTGAGTGGTAATCTATGCTTCTTCGTGGTGTTTTGTTCATTGTTTACAACCGTTAAATGAAGTAATTATAGAAGAAACTCTTCTCATAGTAAGATATAATGCTTTGTATAGTTCTCTTGAAAGGTTACCACTCGTAAATGAAGTGCTCTGATCAGAAACACTTATAGGATATGAATCTTTTTTTGTTTTTATGTAATGGTTACAACCCATAAATGAAGTACTCATATATGAAACACTTCTCGTAGTAGGATAAGATGGTTAGCATTGTTCTATGTATTGGTTGCCACCCATAAATGAAGTACTCTGACCATAATCATTCATAAATTAAGTATTCGGACGTAAAGCTCTTGGAGTGGTAATCTATGCTTCTTCGTGGTGTTTTACTCATTGTTTGCAACACTGAAGAGAAGTACTCCGAGAAGAAACTCTTCTCGTAGTAAGATATGATGCTTTGTGAGATTTTCTTTAAAGATTACCTCCCATAAATGAAGTACTCTAATCAGAAACTCTTCTCGTAGTAGGATAAGATGCTTTGCGATGTTCTCTTTAATGATTACCACCCATAAATGAAATACTCTGACCATAATCATTCATAAATTAAGTATTCGGACGTAAAGCACTTGGAGTGGTAATCTATGCTTCTTCGTGTAAACTCATTGTTTTCAACACAGAAAAAAGTACTCCGAGAAGAAACTCTTCTCGTAGTAAGATATGATGCTTTGTGATGTTTTCTATAATGATTACCTCCCATAAATTAAGTACTTTGACCATAATCATTTGTAAATTAAGTACTCGAATCTGAAGCACATAGGGTTGTAATCTATGCTTCTTCGTGATGTTTTATTCATTGTTTGCAACACTGAAAATAATTACTCCGAGAAGAAACTCTTCTCGTAATAATATATGATGCGTTGTGAAGTTTTTCTTTAATGATTACCACCCATAAATGAAGTACTCTGATCAGAACCACTCATAAATTAAGTAATCAGACATGAAGCACTTAGACTGGTAATATATTCTTCTCCGTGTGATTTTATTTGTTGTTTGCAACACTGACATGAATTACTCAAAGAAGAAACTCTTCTCGTAATAAGATATGATGCTTTGTGGAATTTTCTTGAACGATTACCACTCATAAATGAAGTACTCTGATCAGAAACTCTTCTCGTAGTAGGATAAGATGCTGTGTGATGTTTTCTTTAATGGTTACCACCCATAAATGAAGTATTCTGATCAGAATCACTCATTAATTAAGTACTCGGATCTGAAGCGCTTGTAGTGATTATATATGCTTCTTCATGATGTTTTATTCATTATTTGCAACACTAAAATGAAGTACTCAGAGAAGAAACTCTTCTCGTAGTAAGATATGATGCATTGTGATGTTTTCTTTAATAATTACAACCCATAAATGAAGTACTCAAATCAGAATCACTCAGAAATTAAGTACTAAGACACGAAGCACTTAGAGTGGTAATTTATGCTTCTTCGTGGTGTTTTATTCATTGTTTACAACACTTAAATAATGTACTCGGAGAGGAAACTCTTCTCATAGTAATATATGATGCTTTATGGAGTTTTCTTGAAAGATTACCACTCATATATTAAGTACTCTGATAAAAAATATTTCTAATAGTAAGATATAATGCTCTTTGGTGTTTTCTGTAATGGTTACAACCCATAAATGAAGTACTTAAATAAGAAGCACATATCATACTAGGATAAGATGTTTTGTGATGTTTTCTTTAATGGTTACCACCCATTAATGAAGTACTCTGATCAAATTCATTCATCAGTTAAGTACTCGGTCCTGAAGCTCTGAGAGTGGTAATCTATGCTTCTTCGTGGTGTCTTATTCATTGTCTACAACAATGAAATGAAGTACTCGAAAAAGAAACTCTTATCGGAGTTAAACATGATGTGTTCTGATGTTTTCTTTAATGATTACCACCAATAATTGTAGTACTGTTAAGAATCACTTATAAATTAAGTACTCAAACATGAAGCACTTAGAGTGGTAATCAATGCTTTTTCGTGGTATTTTATTCATTGTTTACAATACTTAAATGAAGTACTCGTAGAAGAAGCTCTTATCGTAGTAAGATATGATGCTTTGTGGAGTTCTCTTGAATGGTTACCACTCGTAAATGAAAGACTCTGATAAGAAGCACTTATAGTAGGATATGATGTTTTTTGGTGTTTTATGTAATGGCTACAACCCATAAATGAAGTACTCCGATAAGAAACACTTCTCGTACTAGGATAAGATGTTCTGTGATGTTCTCTTTAATGGTTACCACCCATAAATGAAGTACTCTGACCAAAATCATTCATAAATTAAGTACTCGGACGTAAAGCTCTTGGAGTGGTAATCTATGCTTCTTCGAGGTGTTTCACTCATTGTTTGCAACACTGGAAAGAAGTACTCCGAGAAGAAACTCTTCTCGTAGTAATATATGATGCTTTGTGAGGTTTTCTTTAATGATTACCTCCCATAAATGAAGTACTCTAATCAAAAACTCTTCTCGTAGCAGGATAAGATGTTTTGTGATGTTTTCTTTAATAGTTACCACCCATAAATGAAGTACTCTGATCAGAATCACTCATAAATTAAGTATTCGGATCTGAAGCACTTGTTGTGGTAATCTATGCTTCTTCATGGTGTTTAGTCATTGTGATGTTTTCTTTGAAGATTACAACCCATAAATGAAGTACTCTAATCAGAATCACTCATAAATTAAGTAATCAGACACGAAGCACACAAAGTGATAATTTATGCTTCCTCGTGGTGTTTTATTCATTGTTTTCAACACTGAAATAAAGTACTCGGAGAGGAAACTCTTCTCATAGTAAGATATGATGCTTTATGGAGTTTTCTTGAAAGATTACCACTCATATATTAAGTACTTTGATCAGAAACATTTCTAATAGTAAGGTATAATGCTCTTTGGTGTTTTCTGTAATGGTTAGAACCCATAAATGATGTACTTAAATAAGAAACACTTATCGTACTAGGATAAGATGTTTTGTGATGTTTTCTTTAATGGTTACAACCCATAAATGAAGTACTCTGATCATAATCATTCATCAATTATGTACTTGGGCCTGAAGAACTGAGAGTGGTAATTTATGCTTCTTCGTGGTGTCTTATTCATTGTCTACATTACTGAAATGAAGTACTCGGAAAAAAAAAAAAACTCTTCTCGTAGTTACATATGATGCGTTCTGATGTTTTCTTTAATGATTACCACCAATAAATGTAGTACTTTTAAGAATGACTAATAAATTACGTACTCAAACATGAAGCACTCGGAGTGGTAATCTATGCCTCATCGTGGTGTTTTACTCATTGTTTTCAACACTGAAAAGAAGTACTCCGAGAAGAAACTCTTCTCGTTGTAAGATATGATGCTTTGTGGAGTTCTCTTGAAGGATTACCACTCGTAAATGAAAGACTCTGATAAGAAGCACTTATAGTAGGATATGAGTCTTTTTGGTGTTTTATGTATTGGTTACAACGCATATATGAAGTACTCAGATAAGAAACACTTCCCGTAGTAGGATAAGATGCTTTGTGTTGTTCTCTTTAATGGTTACCACCCATAAATAAAGTACTTTGACCATAATCATTCGTAAATTAAGTACTCGAACATGAAGCACAAAGGGTGGTAATCTATGCTTCTTCGTGGTATTTTATTCATTGTTTACAACACTGAAATGAAGTACCCGGAGAAGAAGCTCTTCTCGTAGTTACATATGTTGCATTGTGATGTTTTATTTAATGGTTACCACCCATAAATGTAGTACTCTTAAGAATCACTCATAAATTAAGTACTCAGACATGAAGCACTTTGAGTGGTAATCTATGCTTCTTCGTGGTGTTTTGTTCATTGTTTACAACCGTTAAATGAAGTAATTATAGAAGAAACTCTTCTCATAGTAAGATATAATGCTTTGTATAGTTCTCTTGAAAGGTTACCACTCGTAAATGAAGTGCTCTGATCAGAAACACTTATAGGATATGAATCTTTTTTTGTTTTTATGTAATGGTTACAACCCATAAATGAAGTACTCATATATGAAACACTTCTCGTAGTAGGATAAGATGGTTAGCATTGTTCTATGTATTGGTTGCCACCCATAAATGAAGTACTCTGACCATAAGCATTCATAAATTAAGTATTCGGACGTAAAGCTCTTGGAGTGGTAATCTATGCTTCTTCGTGGTGTTTTACTCATTGTTTGCAACACTGAAGAGAAGTACTCCGAGAAGAAACTCTTCTCGTAGTAAGATATGATGCTTTGTGAGATTTTCTTTAAAGATTACCTCCCATAAATGAAGTACTCTAATCAGAAACTCTTCTCGTAGTAGGATAAGATGCTTTGCGATGTTCTCTTTAATGATTACCACCCATAAATGAAATACTCTGACCATAATCATTCATAAATTAAGTACTCGGACGTAAAGCACTTGGAGTGGTAATCTATGCTTCTTCGTGTAAACTCATTGTTTTCAACACAGAAAAAAGTACTCCGAGAAGAAACTCTTCTCGTAGTAAGATATGATGCTTTGTGATGTTTTCTATAATGATTACCTCCCATAAATTAAGTACTTTGACCATAATCATTTGTAAATTAAGTACTCGAATCTGAAGCACATAGGGTTGTAATCTATGCTTCTTCGTGATGTTTTATTCATTGTTTGCAACACTGAAAATAATTACTCCGAGAAGAAACTCTTCTCGTAATAATATATGATGCGTTGTGAAGTTTTTCTTTAATGATTACCACCCATAAATGAAGTACTCTGATCAGAACCACTCATAAATTAAGTAATCAGACATGAAGCACTTAGACTGGTAATATATTCTTCTCCGTGTGATTTTATTTGTTGTTTGCAACACTGACATGAATTACTCAAAGAAGAAACTCTTCTCGTAATAAGATATGATGCTTTGTGGAATTTTCTTGAACGATTACCACTCATAAATGAAGTACTCTGATCAGAAACTCTTCTCGTAGTAGGATAAGATGCTGTGTGATGTTTTCTTTAATGGTTACCACCCATAAATGAAGTATTCTGATCAGAATCACTCATTAATTAAGTACTCGGATCTGAAGCGCTTGTAGTGATTATATATGCTTCTTCATGATGTTTTATTCATTATTTGCAACACTAAAATGAAGTACTCAGAGAAGAAACTCTTCTCGTAGTAAGATATGATGCATTGTGATGTTTTCTTTAATAATTACAACCCATAAATGAAGTACTCAAATCAGAATCACTCAGAAATTAAGTACTAAGACACGAAGCACTTAGAGTGGTAATTTATGCTTCTTCGTGGTGTTTTATTCATTGTTTACAACACTTAAATAATGTACTCGGAGAGGAAACTCTTCTCATAGTAATATATGATGCTTTATGGAGTTTTCTTGAAAGATTACCACTCATATATTAAGTACTCTGATAAAAAATATTTCTAATAGTAAGATATAATGCTCTTTGGTGTTTTCTGTAATGGTTACAACCCATAAATGAAGTACTTAAATAAGAAGCACATATCATACTAGGATAAGATGTTTTGTGATGTTTTCTTTAATGGTTACCACCCATTAATGAAGTACTCTGATCAAATTCATTCATCAGTTAAGTACTCGGTCCTGAAGCTCTGAGAGTGGTAATCTATGCTTCTTCGTGGTGTCTTATTCATTGTCTACAACAATGAAATGAAGTACTCGAAAAAGAAACTCTTATCGGAGTTAAACATGATGTGTTCTGATGTTTTCTTTAATGATTACCACCAATAATTGTAGTACTGTTAAGAATCACTTATAAATTAAGTACTCAAACATGAAGCACTTAGAGTGGTAATCAATGCTTTTTCGTGGTATTTTATTCATTGTTTACAATACTTAAATGAAGTACTCGTAGAAGAAGCTCTTATCGTAGTAAGATATGATGCTTTGTGGAGTTCTCTTGAATGGTTACCACTCGTAAATGAAAGACTCTGATAAGAAGCACTTATAGTAGGATATGATGTTTTTTGGTGTTTTATGTAATGGCTACAACCCATAAATGAAGTACTCCGATAAGAAACACTTCTCGTACTAGGATAAGATGTTCTGTGATGTTCTCTTTAATGGTTACCACCCATAAATGAAGTACTCTGACCAAAATCATTCATAAATTAAGTACTCGGACGTAAAGCTCTTGGAGTGGTAATCTATGCTTCTTCGAGGTGTTTCACTCATTGTTTGCAACACTGGAAAGAAGTACTCCGAGAAGAAACTCTTCTCGTAGTAATATATGATGCTTTGTGAGGTTTTCTTTAATGATTACCTCCCATAAATGAAGTACTCTAATCAAAAACTCTTCTCGTAGCAGGATAAGATGTTTTGTGATGTTTTCTTTAATAGTTACCACCCATAAATGAAGTACTCTGATCAGAATCACTCATAAATTAAGTATTCGGATCTGAAGCACTTGTTGTGGTAATCTATGCTTCTTCATGGTGTTTAGTCATTGTGATGTTTTCTTTGAAGATTACAACCCATAAATGAAGTACTCTAATCAGAATCACTCATAAATTAAGTAATCAGACACGAAGCACACAAAGTGATAATTTATGCTTCCTCGTGGTGTTTTATTCATTGTTTTCAACACTGAAATAAAGTACTCGGAGAGGAAACTCTTCTCATAGTAAGATATGATGCTTTATGGAGTTTTCTTGAAAGATTACCACTCATATATTAAGTACTTTGATCAGAAACATTTCTAATAGTAAGGTATAATGCTCTTTGGTGTTTTCTGTAATGGTTAGAACCCATAAATGATGTACTTAAATAAGAAACACTTATCGTACTAGGATAAGATGTTTTGTGATGTTTTCTTTAATGGTTACAACCCATAAATGAAGTACTCTGATCATAATCATTCATCAATTATGTACTTGGGCCTGAAGAACTGAGAGTGGTAATTTATGCTTCTTCGTGGTGTCTTATTCATTGTCTACATTACTGAAATGAAGTACTCGGAAAAAAAAAAAACTCTTCTCGTAGTTACATATGATGCGTTCTGATGTTTTCTTTAATGATTACCACCAATAAATGTAGTACTTTTAAGAATGACTAATAAATTACGTACTCAAACATGAAGCACTCGGAGTGGTAATCTATGCCTCATCGTGGTGTTTTACTCATTGTTTTCAACACTGAAAAGAAGTACTCCGAGAAGAAACTCTTCTCGTTGTAAGATATGATGCTTTGTGGAGTTCTCTTGAAGGATTACCACTCGTAAATGAAAGACTCTGATAAGAAGCACTTATAGTAGGATATGAGTCTTTTTGGTGTTTTATGTATTGGTTACAACGCATATATGAAGTACTCAGATAAGAAACACTTCCCGTAGTAGGATAAGATGCTTTGTGTTGTTCTCTTTAATGGTTACCACCCATAAATAAAGTACTTTGACCATAATCATTCGTAAATTAAGTACTCGAACATGAAGCACAAAGGGTGGTAATCTATGCTTCTTCGTGGTATTTTATTCATTGTTTACAACACTGAAATGAAGTACCCGGAGAAGAAGCTCTTCTCGTAGTTACATATGTTGCATTGTGATGTTTTATTTAATGGTTACCACCCATAAATGTAGTACTCTTAAGAATCACTCATAAATTAAGTACTCAGACATGAAGCACTTTGAGTGGTAATCTATGCTTCTTCGTGGTGTTTTGTTCATTGTTTACAACCGTTAAATGAAGTAATTATAGAAGAAACTCTTCTCATAGTAAGATATAATGCTTTGTATAGTTCTCTTGAAAGGTTACCACTCGTAAATGAAGTGCTCTGATCAGAAACACTTATAGGATATGAATCTTTTTTTGTTTTTATGTAATGGTTACAACCCATAAATGAAGTACTCATATATGAAACACTTCTCGTAGTAGGATAAGATGGTTAGCATTGTTCTATGTATTGGTTGCCACCCATAAATGAAGTACTCTGACCATAATCATTCATAAATTAAGAATTCGGACGTAAAGCTCTTGGAGTGGTAATCTATGCTTCTTCGTGGTGTTTTACTCATTGTTTGCAACACTGAAGAGAAGTACTCCGAGAAGAAACTCTTCTCGTAGTAAGATATGATGCTTTGTGAGATTTTCTTTAAAGATTACCTCCCATAAATGAAGTACTCTAATCAGAAACTCTTCTCGTAGTAGGATAAGATGCTTTGCGATGTTCTCTTTAATGATTACCACCCATAAATGAAATACTCTGACCATAATCATTCATAAATTAAGTACTCGGACGTAAAGCACTTGGAGTGGTAATCTATGCTTCTTCGTGTAAACTCATTGTTTTCAACACAGAAAAAAGTACTCCGAGAAGAAACTCTTCTCGTAGTAAGATATGATGCTTTGTGATGTTTTCTATAATGATTACCTCCCATAAATTAAGTACTTTGACCATAATCATTTGTAAATTAAGTACTCGAATCTGAAGCACATAGGGTTGTAATCTATGCTTCTTCGTGATGTTTTATTCATTGTTTGCAACACTGAAAATAATTACTCCGAGAAGAAACTCTTCTCGTAATAATATATGATGCGTTGTGAAGTTTTTCTTTAATGATTACCACCCATAAATGAAGTACTCTGATCAGAACCACTCATAAATTAAGTAATCAGACATGAAGCACTTAGACTGGTAATATATTCTTCTCCGTGTGATTTTATTTGTTGTTTGCAACACTGACATGAATTACTCAAAGAAGAAACTCTTCTCGTAATAAGATATGATGCTTTGTGGAATTTTCTTGAACGATTACCACTCATAAATGAAGTACTCTGATCAGAAACTCTTCTCGTAGTAGGATAAGATGCTGTGTGATGTTTTCTTTAATGGTTACCACCCATAAATGAAGTATTCTGATCAGAATCACTCATTAATTAAGTACTCGGATCTGAAGCGCTTGTAGTGATTATATATGCTTCTTCATGATGTTTTATTCATTATTTGCAACACTAAAATGAAGTACTCAGAGAAGAAACTCTTCTCGTAGTAAGATATGATGCATTGTGATGTTTTCTTTAATAATTACAACCCATAAATGAAGTACTCAAATCAGAATCACTCAGAAATTAAGTACTAAGACACGAAGCACTTAGAGTGGTAATTTATGCTTCTTCGTGGTGTTTTATTCATTGTTTACAACACTTAAATAATGTACTCGGAGAGGAAACTCTTCTCATAGTAATATATGATGCTTTATGGAGTTTTCTTGAAAGATTACCACTCATATATTAAGTACTCTGATAAAAAATATTTCTAATAGTAAGATATAATGCTCTTTGGTGTTTTCTGTAATGGTTACAACCCATAAATGAAGTACTTAAATAAGAAGCACATATCATACTAGGATAAGATGTTTTGTGATGTTTTCTTTAATGGTTACCACCCATTAATGAAGTACTCTGATCAAATTCATTCATCAGTTAAGTACTCGGTCCTGAAGCTCTGAGAGTGGTAATCTATGCTTCTTCGTGGTGTCTTATTCATTGTCTACAACAATGAAATGAAGTACTCGAAAAAGAAACTCTTATCGGAGTTAAACATGATGTGTTCTGATGTTTTCTTTAATGATTACCACCAATAATTGTAGTACTGTTAAGAATCACTTATAAATTAAGTACTCAAACATGAAGCACTTAGAGTGGTAATCAATGCTTTTTCGTGGTATTTTATTCATTGTTTACAATACTTAAATGAAGTACTCGTAGAAGAAGCTCTTATCGTAGTAAGATATGATGCTTTGTGGAGTTCTCTTGAATGGTTACCACTCGTAAATGAAAGACTCTGATAAGAAGCACTTATAGTAGGATATGATGTTTTTTGGTGTTTTATGTAATGGCTACAACCCATAAATGAAGTACTCCGATAAGAAACACTTCTCGTACTAGGATAAGATGTTCTGTGATGTTCTCTTTAATGGTTACCACCCATAAATGAAGTACTCTGACCAAAATCATTCATAAATTAAGTACTCGGACGTAAAGCTCTTGGAGTGGTAATCTATGCTTCTTCGAGGTGTTTCACTCATTGTTTGCAACACTGGAAAGAAGTACTCCGAGAAGAAACTCTTCTCGTAGTAATATATGATGCTTTGTGAGGTTTTCTTTAATGATTACCTCCCATAAATGAAGTACTCTAATCAAAAACTCTTCTCGTAGCAGGATAAGATGTTTTGTGATGTTTTCTTTAATAGTTACCACCCATAAATGAAGTACTCTGATCAGAATCACTCATAAATTAAGTATTCGGATCTGAAGCACTTGTTGTGGTAATCTATGCTTCTTCATGGTGTTTAGTCATTGTGATGTTTTCTTTGAAGATTACAACCCATAAATGAAGTACTCTAATCAGAATCACTCATAAATTAAGTAATCAGACACGAAGCACACAAAGTGATAATTTATGCTTCCTCGTGGTGTTTTATTCATTGTTTTCAACACTGAAATAAAGTACTCGGAGAGGAAACTCTTCTCATAGTAAGATATGATGCTTTATGGAGTTTTCTTGAAAGATTACCACTCATATATTAAGTACTTTGATCAGAAACATTTCTAATAGTAAGGTATAATGCTCTTTGGTGTTTTCTGTAATGGTTAGAACCCATAAATGATGTACTTAAATAAGAAACACTTATCGTACTAGGATAAGATGTTTTGTGATGTTTTCTTTAATGGTTACAACCCATAAATGAAGTACTCTGATCATAATCATTCATCAATTATGTACTTGGGCCTGAAGAACTGAGAGTGGTAATTTATGCTTCTTCGTGGTGTCTTATTCATTGTCTACATTACTGAAATGAAGTACTCGGAAAAAAAAAAAACTCTTCTCGTAGTTACATATGATGCGTTCTGATGTTTTCTTTAATGATTACCACCAATAAATGTAGTACTTTTAAGAATGACTAATAAATTACGTACTCAAACATGAAGCACTCGGAGTGGTAATCTATGCCTCATCGTGGTGTTTTACTCATTGTTTTCAACACTGAAAAGAAGTACTCCGAGAAGAAACTCTTCTCGTTGTAAGATATGATGCTTTGTGGAGTTCTCTTGAAGGATTACCACTCGTAAATGAAAGACTCTGATAAGAAGCACTTATAGTAGGATATGAGTCTTTTTGGTGTTTTATGTATTGGTTACAACGCATATATGAAGTACTCAGATAAGAAACACTTCCCGTAGTAGGATAAGATGCTTTGTGTTGTTCTCTTTAATGGTTACCACCCATAAATAAAGTACTTTGACCATAATCATTCGTAAATTAAGTACTCGAACATGAAGCACAAAGGGTGGTAATCTATGCTTCTTCGTGGTATTTTATTCATTGTTTACAACACTGAAATGAAGTACCCGGAGAAGAAGCTCTTCTCGTAGTTACATATGTTGCATTGTGATGTTTTATTTAATGGTTACCACCCATAAATGTAGTACTCTTAAGAATCACTCATAAATTAAGTACTCAGACATGAAGCACTTTGAGTGGTAATCTATGCTTCTTCGTGGTGTTTTGTTCATTGTTTACAACCGTTAAATGAAGTAATTATAGAAGAAACTCTTCTCATAGTAAGATATAATGCTTTGTATAGTTCTCTTGAAAGGTTACCACTCGTAAATGAAGTGCTCTGATCAGAAACACTTATAGGATATTAATCTTTTTTTGTTTTTATGTAATGGTTACAACCCATAAATGAAGTACTCATATATGAAACACTTCTCGTAGTAGGATAAGATGGTTAGCATTGTTCTATGTATTGGTTGCCACCCATAAATGAAGTACTCTGACCATAATCATTCATAAATTAAGTATTCGGACGTAAAGCTCTTGGAGTGGTAATCTATGCTTCTTCGTGGTGTTTTACTCATTGTTTGCAACACTGAAGAGAAGTACTCCGAGAAGAAACTCTTCTCGTAGTAAGATATGATGCTTTGTGAGATTTTCTTTAAAGATTACCTCCCATAAATGAAGTACTCTAATCAGAAACTCTTCTCGTAGTAGGATAAGATGCTTTGCGATGTTCTCTTTAATGATTACCACCCATAAATGAAATACTCTGACCATAATCATTCATAAATTAAGTACTCGGACGTAAAGCACTTGGAGTGGTAATCTATGCTTCTTCGTGTAAACTCATTGTTTTCAACACAGAAAAAAGTACTCCGAGAAGAAACTCTTCTCGTAGTAAGATATGATGCTTTGTGATGTTTTCTATAATGATTACCTCCCATAAATTAAGTACTTTGACCATAATCATTTGTAAATTAAGTACTCGAATCTGAAGCACATAGGGTTGTAATCTATGCTTCTTCGTGATGTTTTATTCATTGTTTGCAACACTGAAAATAATTACTCCGAGAAGAAACTCTTCTCGTAATAATATATGATGCGTTGTGAAGTTTTTCTTTAATGATTACCACCCATAAATGAAGTACTCTGATCAGAACCACTCATAAATTAAGTAATCAGACATGAAGCACTTAGACTGGTAATATATTCTTCTCCGTGTGATTTTATTTGTTGTTTGCAACACTGACATGAATTACTCAAAGAAGAAACTCTTCTCGTAATAAGATATGATGCTTTGTGGAATTTTCTTGAACGATTACCACTCATAAATGAAGTACTCTGATCAGAAACTCTTCTCGTAGTAGGATAAGATGCTGTGTGATGTTTTCTTTAATGGTTACCACCCATAAATGAAGTATTCTGATCAGAATCACTCATTAATTAAGTACTCGGATCTGAAGCGCTTGTAGTGATTATATATGCTTCTTCATGATGTTTTATTCATTATTTGCAACACTAAAATGAAGTACTCAGAGAAGAAACTCTTCTCGTAGTAAGATATGATGCATTGTGATGTTTTCTTTAATAATTACAACCCATAAATGAAGTACTCAAATCAGAATCACTCAGAAATTAAGTACTAAGACACGAAGCACTTAGAGTGGTAATTTATGCTTCTTCGTGGTGTTTTATTCATTGTTTACAACACTTAAATAATGTACTCGGAGAGGAAACTCTTCTCATAGTAATATATGATGCTTTATGGAGTTTTCTTGAAAGATTACCACTCATATATTAAGTACTCTGATAAAAAATATTTCTAATAGTAAGATATAATGCTCTTTGGTGTTTTCTGTAATGGTTACAACCCATAAATGAAGTACTTAAATAAGAAGCACATATCATACTAGGATAAGATGTTTTGTGATGTTTTCTTTAATGGTTACCACCCATTAATGAAGTACTCTGATCAAATTCATTCATCAGTTAAGTACTCGGTCCTGAAGCTCTGAGAGTGGTAATCTATGCTTCTTCGTGGTGTCTTATTCATTGTCTACAACAATGAAATGAAGTACTCGAAAAAGAAACTCTTATCGGAGTTAAACATGATGTGTTCTGATGTTTTCTTTAATGATTACCACCAATAATTGTAGTACTGTTAAGAATCACTTATAAATTAAGTACTCAAACATGAAGCACTTAGAGTGGTAATCAATGCTTTTTCGTGGTATTTTATTCATTGTTTACAATACTTAAATGAAGTACTCGTAGAAGAAGCTCTTATCGTAGTAAGATATGATGCTTTGTGGAGTTCTCTTGAATGGTTACCACTCGTAAATGAAAGACTCTGATAAGAAGCACTTATAGTAGGATATGATGTTTTTTGGTGTTTTATGTAATGGCTACAACCCATAAATGAAGTACTCCGATAAGAAACACTTCTCGTACTAGGATAAGATGTTCTGTGATGTTCTCTTTAATGGTTACCACCCATAAATGAAGTACTCTGACCAAAATCATTCATAAATTAAGTACTCGGACGTAAAGCTCTTGGAGTGGTAATCTATGCTTCTTCGAGGTGTTTCACTCATTGTTTGCAACACTGGAAAGAAGTACTCCGAGAAGAAACTCTTCTCGTAGTAATATATGATGCTTTGTGAGGTTTTCTTTAATGATTACCTCCCATAAATGAAGTACTCTAATCAAAAACTCTTCTCGTAGCAGGATAAGATGTTTTGTGATGTTTTCTTTAATAGTTACCACCCATAAATGAAGTACTCTGATCAGAATCACTCATAAATTAAGTATTCGGATCTGAAGCACTTGTTGTGGTAATCTATGCTTCTTCATGGTGTTTAGTCATTGTGATGTTTTCTTTGAAGATTACAACCCATAAATGAAGTACTCTAATCAGAATCACTCATAAATTAAGTAATCAGACACGAAGCACACAAAGTGATAATTTATGCTTCCTCGTGGTGTTTTATTCATTGTTTTCAACACTGAAATAAAGTACTCGGAGAGGAAACTCTTCTCATAGTAAGATATGATGCTTTATGGAGTTTTCTTGAAAGATTACCACTCATATATTAAGTACTTTGATCAGAAACATTTCTAATAGTAAGGTATAATGCTCTTTGGTGTTTTCTGTAATGGTTAGAACCCATAAATGATGTACTTAAATAAGAAACACTTATCGTACTAGGATAAGATGTTTTGTGATGTTTTCTTTAATGGTTACAACCCATAAATGAAGTACTCTGATCATAATCATTCATCAATTATGTACTTGGGCCTGAAGAACTGAGAGTGGTAATTTATGCTTCTTCGTGGTGTCTTATTCATTGTCTACATTACTGAAATGAAGTACTCGGAAAAAAAAAAAACTCTTCTCGTAGTTACATATGATGCGTTCTGATGTTTTCTTTAATGATTACCACCAATAAATGTAGTACTTTTAAGAATGACTAATAAATTACGTACTCAAACATGAAGCACTCGGAGTGGTAATCTATGCCTCATCGTGGTGTTTTACTCATTGTTTTCAACACTGAAAAGAAG